>JAFBMS010002623.1:0-26479 GCA_019788955.1 Albula glossodonta
GTTTAGGGATGTGTGAGCACAGGAGACGGGATAGTTAAGGGATGTGTGAACACAGGAGACGGGTTAGTTAAGGGATGTGTGAGCACAGGAGACGGGTTAGTTTAGGGATGTGTGAGCACAGGAGACGGGTTAGTTAAGGGATGTGTGAGCACAGGAGACGGGTTAGTTTAGGGATGTGTGAGCACAGGAGACGGGTTAGTTAAGGGATGTGTGAACACAGGAGACGGGTTAGTTAAGGGATGTGTGAGCACAGGAGACGGGTTAGTTGAGGGATGTGTGAGCACAGGAGACGGGTTAGTTAAGGGATGTGTGAGCACAGGAGACGGGTTAGTTAAGGGATGTGTGAGCACAGGAGACGGGTTAGTTAAGGGATGTGTGAGCACAGGAGACGGGTTAGTTAAGGGATGTGTGAGCACAGGAGACGGGTTAGTTAAGGGATGTGTGAGCACAGGAGATGAGTTAGTTAAGGGATGTGTGAGCACAAGAGGTGGTACAGGTGAATTAGAAGCTCAGGAAACCTAATTTTGTTTTGATACGAACTTGATGATAAAACCTTTCTCATATGTGTGAAGCCAGGTGAATCTAACACTGAAATTAATTCAAAGTGTTGCTTTTGAGGATTAAGGATAAAGCAACCTTTTGCATTTATTACCGTCATCCAGGCCTTCTCACCTGTAGTGTTATTCACTTGTAGCATTAGCTTCTAACCTGCAATCTTATTTACCTGAATCATTATTCTACTGATCTTTAGTCCATTTTTGATCACTTGTAGCCCCATTCACATGTATCCTTATTCTCCTCACCTGTAACCTTCCATTATGAAGCTCTAAGACCATGTAGTCTTGAACCCCTGCTGCCAAGAAGAGCAAGCTGCTTCGCCGGCTGGTCTTGAACTGCAGGGACAGGTGGAAATTGCTGACATCTTGGGTGGCTTGTATTCTGCAGAAACTGTCCCCGAAGTAAGACACTGTCAACACAAATGTGAGAGCAAATGCAATTAAATCACTGAGACTGAATTTCAGATTCCTTAGGCCAATCACACAAGATTACTGAGGTTTAAGAGATTATAGACTGAAAATAACAATGAGTGAGTGAGGTTACATTAGACCAAAAATTGAATGACACATGTAATGTAGTCGGAAATGTTAATGCAACCATAACATACTATCGTTAGTGTGGATGTCCTTAAACACCAGAAATACCAAGGATGTGCTAAATGTATTTTTTGTTGTTGTTTGAGATTGTATTACAACAAATCAAACCTCTTGTTGCAATGCTAATTAGCTAGCCAAGGGGAAAGTGTAATTGTGTAGGGAAGCCGTTTTTAGTCATACCTGTGCAGGCTTTTGGTGCTTTACCACTGATTGTTGTGGAATGTGTTTTTAGAATGTGGACCATAGAATGTTACCTAACACTGCTAAGACTCTTCCTAGAGAACCAGATCTGTTTGTGTACCAAATACATTGACAAGACACTGACAGACAACAGTGGTTATATCTGAATTGTTTAATCAAAATTATTGCTAGGGACAGTTCAGTAGTCACTGGATATTGGTAGGGACATGTCCCTACTGTCCCTACCAAATTCTACGCCCTTGTAATGATGTAATATTTTTCACCGGGTTGTCCATGTTTATATAGCCTGTATGAAACAACACAGTAAGAACGCACGGGGCTAAGTACCTAAGATGCGCTTTTAAAAGTCCATCTTCAAAATATTGTAGTTTCATCACGGCAGACCCACGTCAATAACGTCCAATGTCGCATTATTACATATCCTTGCGTAAGTGCAGTTGGATTCTCTTTGCACCACGGTTGTCTTTTCCTAAGTCCTTATGAATTCTCCTTCACATCTTTCCTTGACCTTTTGACGTTTTCCATCGAGGTCAAGGAAAAGTGGTTAGGAAAGGACACAGGATGAAATCTTTTTGACTATTTGACCACAGCCCATGAGTGTGAATGTGCACTTATTTATATTGTTCAGTTTTACCTCATGTTTTACCTTTATTGATGTATATCATCTTGTGTACTTATTCTGTTTTTATCTCTTTTGCTTCTCTGATGTACATCCTCTGTGTGTGTTGAAAGCCTTGTCATTTTGCTTAGCACATACAATAGTAAAACTGCACTGTTAAAATCAGCCATGTTTTTAGATACATCCAGTGTGAACTTTGAGACCAGAGGGCTCAGGAAACTCATTTAAACATTATTTATTGGACACACCAGGTCTGCTCTTGAGGTCTCAAACACCTGGAACTCATTAACCCAAGTTCATTATCTCTAGAGTTAATCATGTCTGCTGTTAATTACTCCTGGAGCAGATATAAACAGAAAAGGCTGGCAAGGAATTTGGGTGGCACATGGTGCAGCTGGGAATTTCAGTTCTAGTCTCTCCTTTACTGCCTTGGCCTGAGGCACATTAACAAGGCAACAACTGGCTCAGCCTCACATGGGAAAGCTAAATTCATTATTCTAGTGGCCTCCCTAGGCCTGCAAGCTTGAACTAACATTTTGATGATTTGATTCAAGTATCTGTAGGGAAAGATTGCAGTGGGCCTGGTAATATTTCGGCAGGGAAAATAGGGGTGAGAGGGTTTTTAAGCTGCCCTTAATGCTAAATAAATGCGTTCGAAAACCCATGCTGCCCTGAACACTGAGGAGACACACAGTACCCACTGAGGACCACATCCTCCTCCCGTACACCATCTCACCACAATTCATCAAGAATCGTAGTCTGTAGTTTTACATTAATGAGTCATAAAAAATGTCTTTTATGTCTCTTTTCTCTGTCCAACAGATAAGTATGTTTCATCACCCTTATTCCCATTCCTATCTTTTGTTGTCCAGTAACAGTTCTGAAAACTCTGGAGGGAGCAGAGGTGACAGAAACACAGCCAGTGTGAGACCTTGGCTCGGGTACTCTCTGTGACAGATCACAGCATCTTTCCTGTTAGAGCACATTTGTGAAAGCAGCAGCACTTTGCCTTTCTGTTCTTCCTACAACTGAAACAAACTGATCTCTTTTCCACTCATGAACCACCCAGGCAAAACCTTTCCATATGGCCTCCAAAAATAAGATTACATCATCAATATGGAAACTTCTGCTTATGACAGCAAATTTGTTAAATAAAGACTTTAGAGGCCTTAAGACCATGGAAACTCAGTCACTTTCAGTAAATGGTTTCTGTTGAGCATGCGGAGAGTAAACTGCTGTGGGATCCCCTACAGAGAAATTAGGTGCAGTACAAATGCTTAGCCCAGCCAACAGCCAATTTTCTCTCTAGATCTCAAGAGAGTCAAAGAGTTAGACAAAAGAGTCTGGTCACCTGTTTGGTTGTAGGTATTGACATTATAATGAGATAGCTGAATTGCTTTCATAGCCTTTCATTTCTGTGTCTACTTGTGCACTACCCAAAGAATGCAGCTAGCATTAGCTTTTCATTTCTGGGCCTACTTCTGTGATGTGTGTCAGAATGAATTCTTTAGTGTTTACACAACATTGTCTCTTTAGAAAACTTGACAGAACCAGGCAGAAATGGTGATTAACTGGGCTTATAAATTTTGTTCCTTTAGGGGGTGGCATGAAACACACATGGGCAAGATGTAAACATGGCTTGGTCTCTGCCTGTAATTACAGACTTCATATCTCTCACACAGCTAGCACAAGCAGGTTGGGCCTATAACCCTTATAAACCAAGCATTGGAGAGATGCCCTGCATCAATAAAATGCATATTAATTAGGATAAAAGAGAGACAACATAATATTGATTATTTTTAATATAATAGATAATAATCTGTTATATAACATATATTAGAGACTATCTGGAAAGCTGCCTGTTCTTGTTTGAATATAAGTAACTAATTAAAAATGTTTTAACCCTACAAAATGGAAACAAAATGTAAAAACGCACACGGGGGAAGGAACTCCCTTTCCACTAAACTGAGCGTTCACTCCAAACAAAGAATGATTTCCAAATCAAGGGATTAGAGGAGAAGGGATACTCTATATTCTAGACAGTTCTTGTTAAACCTGAAGTTATGGTGTAAATGCTCTGACTGTTCTTGCTGAACCTGAAATTACTGAGGTTTGGTACACAATATTTGAACCTCAGCAGGTATGTCACACTGATATAATTATTTGTAGAATAGCATTTTATTCTGTGATGGTATCATTTTTATCAGGCCTTTCACTTTGGACCTTGACCCGCACACACCCCAACCTTAAGCCCCAGACCCCAGACACCCTGAAGACAACCTTTGACCATGGCAGTTACAGCACAGCAGCACAGATGGCAGAGTCAGGGGTTAAGGCAGTTATGCCACATATGGTGGTTATAGTGTAGCAGCACAAAGGGCCCTCTGTGCATGTCATTTATAGCAGAAACTACAGTCCCCAGGGGCCTGTGGGAGAGAAGCTTGGTGTAAACAATCCCTGTATGACATCATAATCCCTGCATGACATCACGCAGACAGCACAACAGCCTCTGGGCTTGCTCAAGGGTCTCAAAGAGAGCAGCAATGAGGACTCATTTGAGAGATGCCACAAGCTGGCACTGGCTCTGCTGCTCTGAATCTCATGTCTTCCTGCTGTCAGGTGAGTAGCTGTACAGCACACTGAATGGGATACTTCAATTTAATTGGCCAAAAGAAATGGAATATGAGACTATATCTGACCTACCCTATACCTAAATCCCTGGCCCATTGCTAACCCTCTAACCTATCCTTAACCCCACCTTTCACTCCAAACCCTCTAACCTACCCCTCACCACCTACCCCCACCCCAAACCTACTGAACTCAACCCCTTAACTCCACCCCTCATCCCCGTATTTACATTCAATTCTTGGACATTCCTTAAAATAACAAGCATTCATGACATTTCTAAACCTGTAGTTTTCCTATGATCTTAGCAAACCGTGGTGTATATGTCTATACTGCTAAATTTAAAATCAAACAAACTAAAAAAAATTGCTGAGGTAAATCAGAGAGTAGCTGTAGTAGGGATATATTGTATATATAATGAATAGTCAAACCAGAGAGTAGCTGATGGAAAAAGCCTTTTGATTGTGGCTCTGTGGCTGGTGGAAAGATGGGCTGTGGTTTCCAGGGTTCCTTGCAGCATGGCTGAAAGAGAGAGCTCTGTGTTCTGGCTAATGGCTTAAACATGTGCTTCTCCCAGGGCTCCCCTGTGGGGGACAGGCAAGACCCAGGATCATTACTCATGTGCGGCTGCTCTCCGCTCTGCATGGGAGCCAGCACACGGGGCACACAGGAATGCAACCAGCATGCGTCCCACCAGCAATGTTTACACTTCATACTTCTACCAACCACACTGAAGGACTGCAACTTGCAAACTGCAGGACCTCAAATTACACAATCCTGTTATAGAGACTCAAGACTTTGTTGTGATTCACCCAGACTGCATATCCTGCTCAGACTTGGATTAAGTGTTGTCTCAGCAAAGTTTTTCCTCTCAACAGAAATCTTTGCTGGAGGCATAAACTCATCATGAGCACAAACTACAGAACCACACTTTAACCCTGTTAGAAACACATCTCCATTCTTGTGAGAGACACATCTCCATTCCCGTGTGAGACATATCTCCATTCCTGTTAGAGACATATCTCCAGCCCTGTTAGAGACACATCTCCATTACTGTGAGAGACACATGTCCAGCCCTGTTAGAGACACATCTCCATTCCTGTTAGAGACATATCTCCAGCCCTGTTAGAGACACATCTCCATTACTGTGAGAGACACATGTCCAGCCCTGTTAGAGACACAGCTCCATTCCCGTGTGAGACACATCTCCAGCCCTGTTAGAGACACATCTCCATTCCTGTTAGGAACACATCTCCAGCCCTGTGAGAGACACATCTCCAGCCCTGTTAGAGACACATCTCCATTCCTGTGTGAGACATCTCCATTCCTGTGAGAGACACATCTCCAGCCCTGTTAGAGACACATTTCCATTCCTGTTAGAGACACATCTCCAGCCCTGTTAGAGACACATCTCCATTCCTGTTAGAGACACATCTCCAGCCCTGTTAGAGACACATCTCCAGCCCTGTGAGAGACACATCTCCATTCCTGTTAGAGACACATCTCCAGCCCTGTTAGAGACACATCTCCAGCCCTGTTAGAGACACATCTCCAGCCCTGTTAGAGACACATCTCCAGCCCTGTTAGAGACATATCTCCAGCCCTATTAGAGACACATCTCCAGCCCTGTTAGAGACACATCTCCATTCCTGTTAGAGACACATCTCCAGCCCTGTTAGAGACACATCTCCAGCCCTGTTAGAGACACATCTCCAGCCCTGTTAGAGACACATCCCCAGCCCTGTTAGAGACATATCTCCAGCCCTATTAGAGACACATCTCCAGCCTCCATCAGCCCTCTGTCAGGGTCTTTAATAACAAACAATTGTCCTTCATTATGTTGACCTGTTGCTGATCCCAGAGCTCAGCACACTTAAATTAATGGCATTCCATTGTTCCACAGGGACAGCAAATTGGGGGTTGGGAATAGGTGATTGGGGGGGGGGGGGTGTCCCTGTATTCTTGTGGGTCTGTGTATGTAACCTGACTCAAATGCTCAGGTCAAATGAATCTTTTAGTGGGAGAAGAGGGGCATTATAAAAACACATTCCTGAATGAAATGAATATGTTTCCCAGTGGTTAATCATTCAGTTTTAAACCAGCAATCATAACCTAAGTAGATTCAATACATTCTTACATCCTTTATGAGATAAGCCAGGTATACCACACACTGACCCAGTCAGATTCAGTCTGAAGCAAACACACTGCTTTCAGAGCAGATGCTTATCATTCATCCTCAGATAACTGAAAATAAAATAAAAAAAACAGCAAGCCAGCCAGATCCATTTCATTCAAAACTGACCAAACTACTTATGTCCAGTTCATTTTAAACCCCTAAATTATAAAGAGCTGCTAATATATTTTAATTGAATAAGATTAAAAGACAAGTTAATAATTTTACATAATACTGTTCTTTGTTTCTTTACTTCTTTTACTATTTCCTTTGACTTTTCTAAATATATCTCTTCATACAGCTTTCAAGCTAGAACTTAAAACTTGGTCAGTACAGTTAAAACTTCAAACAGTTGTAATTTTAGTTGCTTTCTGCAACATGCTTTGATACTGTAATTACCAGTGGCCAGTTATTAACAATTAAAAAGTTACCCAGAGAGATACAAGACTGCTCAATAGAGACTCTGACATCAGGTTCATTCTACCTGATTGAACAACCACAGTCACACTGGTAATGAGACTGCAGTGCATTATTTTGTTTTATATAACAGTTAGTTCCAACCACATTCTGGTTGGCTAAGAGGTATTCCAATATACCAATTACCACAACATAGGAATGGGTATCTCATCACAGTAGTTTCAATCGCTATTGTTTATATGAAGGAGTCGGAACAGCCATTAATGTTTCGTAAGTGATCCAATATTGTGTAAAACTATGACATTCTGTTTAAACTGACAGGTTTAACATATAATGGAGATAAGGTTACAATGGGTGATGACATGGAAACTTGTGTTAGGTAGCTATGTATGCATGTGTATGCTATGTATATATATATATGCTATAGCTATATTCCTTTACTTTTATAATTAAAGGTAACCTTACGCCTATCAATTTCAAGAGACTGTAAGAACATTTCAATCTATGATGTGGGTCTGAAATAATCATAGCCTTCTGAATATCATGGACAGGTTTAACGTTACTTTTAATCACAAAAAAGCTTTACCTGCACTGATGATATTTGCTAATATTTTATTTTAATTCTCTTTTTTTATCTATCTTCTATGAATGGATTTGATAATTGTTCAAATGTTCTTGCCTGGACTTGCCAGTACCTGTTCCAAATGAGCAGCAATGATGGCACCAATGGTGTAGGTATGGGCAGTGCAGCTGCACTGGGCCGGTGGTTTGGTGGGCCCATGAATAGATCGTCTCTAAAGATTAGTTATGGTAATTGGTAAAAGTGCAGTTGTCTTACCATACAATAAAAAGTAACATTCATATGCATTATGTAACCTTTAATAGCAAATCTGTCTTGTTCACTGTGATGCAATTATTTTTTTCAGTTTCTGTTTACCATATCACACATCCAACTTAAACATTTATGTGCATTCATTAAAAACAGATTACATTACATTACGTTAAAGGACATTTGTTAGACACTCTTATCCAGAGTGACTTACAAGGCAAAGTGTATAAGAATGGTACGAAGAGTGCAAAGATAACCCTAGTAAAGTCCCAAGTGCCAAAGGTGATCGAATAGATTAGGGCTCCCCTACCAACTATCTAAAGAGAGAATATTGGATTGTATAAACTTATGTATGTAAGTAATTTGTCATCATTTTTGGTGTCTCTGTTATTTTCATATGCAGAGATTGTTGGGAAATATTTCAGTGTTTTCAGGAGTTAAAGGTCAGATAGCTACTTTATGCATATTCAGAGAAAATACAGTGTCACAGTGGCATCACCATTGCTGCCTTGCAGGTAATGTAGCAGATGTGCCATCTTTTAAATTTGGTCTTGGTCTGCTGTGGTGTTCCACTGTGACTGACACAGCAATAGGGTGTTGCTATTCGTAAGCAACCTAATGTAAACACCCCGTCTATAGTTAATTAGTTGACTTGTCGATTTTTGACCATCTCTTTGCGTGTCCATGCTTTTTCGGAGTGCTAACAGTGGTTCTTAAGGTTAGCTTGGCTTTGTCCTTAACCTGCCTGCTTTCTCAGTAATACCTATAGTTATGTACACATCCCTCTTACAGTTAGTTGATTAGTTGATTGGATTCTGTGATCAACTATTTATATCTGCGAGCACTGAAGTGCCTTACCATTGCCCATGGTTGTAGTGTGTCCTGCTTTCTGAATAACTTCAGTGACTCGCAGTCTTAAAATCCAACACATTGGTAGTAATATATCAATGTCTAATGGTGGTGTGTGTGTGTAAATGTGTGCGTGTGTGTGCGCACATATATGTGTGTGTGTGTGTATGTGTGGTTGTGTGTGTGAGTGTGTGTGAGCATGAGAGCGCGTGCATGTGAGTGCGTGTGTGTGAGTGCGCATGCATGCGTGTGCATGTGTATATGAGAGCGTGTGAGTGAGTGCGTGTGTGTGAGTGCGCATGCATGCGTGTGCATGTGTATATGAGAGCGTGTGAGTGTGTGCGTGCTTGTATGTGTGTGTGTGCGTGTGTGTGCGCACATGTATGTGTGTGTGTATGTGTGGTTGTGTGTGTGAGTGTGTGTGAGCATGTGTGCGTGTGTGTGTGAGTGCGTGTGTGTGAGTGTGTGTGCATGTGTGTGCATATGTGTGTGAGTGTGTGCGTGCACGCGTGCGTGTGTGTGAGTGTATCTTCCCTGCTTGTTCTGCTGGGTTGCATACGAACATGAATAAAAATAAAAAAAATATTGATGTGTATATAAAGATAAAAAATGGAAGCCATGATAGTTTATCATAATATTGGTCAAAATTACATTAGATTTTCAAAATTACACAAAATAGACCAGTCATGGCAATACACATCAGTATTTAAATGGATGGTATTTAAATATATTTATGAGGTTTAGTTTTTACAGGGAAAACATATCATGCCTACAGAATACTGTTAATCGTCATGAGCAATGTGTTGTAATAGAGATGATGTTTGCAGTGCCACAGTTTAATTTCAAAAGGCCATGCAGTGCAATAGCATATTGCTCTTGTATATAAAGCAGAATATAAGAATTATATGACACTGCTAAACCTATGACTCTCTCATCACTAGCTAATCAAAGCCCTACCCCTGACAACCAAAACCCACTGTGCATCCACAACATATGCAGTCATTTGGTCCACATGCTGCCAATCAGTGAGGCACCATTCCAATGGACAACCTATTGATTGGACAGGGCCTCAAGTGAGAAAGTTGGAAAGCTGCAGCAGAGAGTAACTGATGTAGTTCAATCTCATACAGTGTGATGCTGTTTGTGATTGAATGTTTCAGATATGTTTTTCAGGAACACTAAAATTGTTGAACGAGAGTTCTTCCAATGGAACTTACAGCCATAGTTAAGAGCAACACTTTTGAGACACGAACACCTAGAGATAACATAGCTAGCTAACGGTGTTACTCCATCCAGTCAGCACAGCTACTAGTTCACCTCAGAGCTATCGCTCCATTATGAGTTCATAGCTATAACCTGTTTTTTTTTAAATTATTGTATGATTGCTGCCGTAATCTCCTATTAGGTTATGGGCTCATTTAGCAAAATTGATTCTGCTAGATCTTTACCTCTTTTTCATTTCCAGGTGTATATTTTATAATTCTCCTTCCTAATGGTAGCAAGCAGTAATTTGTACATTATCAGCTGACCTGCTTCTTTTTTGTAGCAGCCTCACTTCCTTGAAGGAAGCAGGAAGCAATACTCTAATATGTTGCGTACATATTAGTGTTGCGTACAGAAATGTGGCTGCTCTTATTATGTTCTGATGATTGTGTAACCATTAAATAAATTCAAATATAGCCTTTAGATTTTCACCTCAAAGTACCTTTATTTTTACCTCAGGGTGCACCAAATGGATGCAGTTAGCTGTCTAAATTTTCAACATTTTCTCCTGAGGGATGCTGCCCTTGGACCATTTCCCAAAGTCTCAATAAATTCAATGGGAAACACTGCTTACTTCATTTCTGGCAGTTCCCTGCCATCTCAGTGCAAGAGCAAGTCAGGGTTTTCAGTAAGGTTAACTAACTAACTAAATCAATTAACTTAATTAAATTAATTAATTAACTAACGTAAACTAACCGCTAAGGTGTTTCTTAGGGATTCTCTTGTTTCTGGGAATTTTTATGGAACTGACCTCAATATAGACAGAGAGAGTTTCAGTAGACTATGTGTTATCTGTTCATTATGTGAAAGGCAGAATGTGAAACATAAAGTGATTTTTCTACACCCTGCTGAATAAACCCTCTGTTCTGGACCAGATAGATTTCTGGTCTTCAACACATATTTACATCCACATTCTCACTTCCAATAATGTTCTTCCTACTGCTGAAGGAGAAATATTCCAGATTGCACTTATTACTATTCTTGAAGGGACATGAGTAAAACCTATGATGCTGTAGCAGTGGATATTCTGCAGACTGATACAACAGAACATTCCTATAGGTCAGCAGGAGTAAAACAGCCCATTAAAAGATATACTTTCTACAGAAATGAGAGAGTAAATCACTGTCTTATGTAGACTGCCAGAAAGGGACTACGCCAGTGGGAGGCTGGGGCAGGTAGCAGTATACAGTATGTTTCCTACTGGCTGACATCATTGGAGAGAGCTATTAGAGCTGTTTAAAGCCTTGGGGAGCTGACAGGGTGACATGCTCTTGGGCTGAATAAAGCTGTCTGTGTGCTCTTCAGGAGTGCCCCTTCCATACTCAGCCGAGCTCTCCTCCCACACTACCCCCAGCTTCCCTCCCCCTCTCTCTTTATTCACCTCAGAGCATTTCCCTCTCCTTGCTCCAAGGAAGGTGAGAGTAAATCTGTGAGTGTATGGCTGTATGAGTGTGCGAGTGTGTGAGTATATGACTGTATGAGTGTGTGAGTATATGAGTATATGAGTGTGTGAGTGTTTGAGTATATGAGTGTATGAGTGTGTGAGTGTGTGAGTATTTGAGTGTATGGCTGTATGAGTGTGTGAGTGTGTGAGTATATGAGTGTGTGAGTATATGAGTGTATGGCTGTATGAGTGTGTGAGTATATGAGTGTATGGCTATATGAGTGTGTGAGTATATGAGTGTATGGCTGTCTGAGTGTGTGAGTGTGTGAGTATATGAGTGTATGAGTGTGTGAGTGTGTGAGTATATGAGTGTGTGAGTGTGTGAGTATATGAGTGTGTAAGTATTTGAGTGTATGGCTGTGTGAGTGTGTGAGTATATGAGTGTATGGCTATATGAGTGTGTGAGTATATGAGTGTATGGCTGTATGAGTGTGTGAGTGTGTGAGTA
Source organism: Albula glossodonta (assembly GCA_019788955.1). NCBI lineage: Eukaryota > Metazoa > Chordata > Actinopteri > Albuliformes > Albulidae > Albula > Albula glossodonta. The sequence continues at coordinate 12,023 of JAFBMS010002623.1, forward strand.
TATGAGTGTATGGCTATATGAGTGTGTGAGTATATGAGTGTATAGCTGTATGAGTGTGTGAGTATATGAGTGTATGAGTGTGTGAGTATATGAGTGTATGGCTGTATGAATGTGTGAGTGTGTAAGTATATGAGTGTATGGCTGTATGAGTGTGTGAGTATATGAGTGTATGGCTGTATGAGTGTGTGAGTGTATGGCACCATCTGTTTGACTCTGTCTGAGAACAGAGACACCAAGACATGTCTAATGCCTTGCCATTCTGGGGAGACCCTGAGGTGTATTTTTGTAGTTTATTCAGACACTTGGAGGGAGGGTCAGGGAGGGTGTGAAGCTATTGTGGCTTTTTGTCCCTAAAGTAACTACGGTGTCCAACATTTCACTGAGACACTGGGCAGATGCATAACTACTGCATAACCCAGGGTAACAGTGAACCCTAGGGCCCTTCTGAGAGTGAGGAAACATACTTAAACAATTCTCATTTTCATCAGCTTCACTGCAGCATTGACACTAATCATACACTACAGACACTACAGACAACATGGACATTAAAAACACACTACACACAACAGACAGCTAAAAGAAAGATGTAAATAGCTAGGAGAGTGATGGAAACAGTGAGGCTAGCAGAGTGAGGTAAATGCTAAGGCTAGAAGAGTTGTGTAAACATTGAGGCTTGCAGAGTGATGTAAACACTAAGGATTTCAGAGTGATAAGGACACTAAGTGTAGCAGAGTGATGTAAACATTGCTGCTTGAAGAGTAATGTAAATGCTAAGGCTAGCAGAGTGATGTAAACATTGCTGCTTGAAGAGTAATGTAAATGCTAAGGCTAGCAGAGTGATATAAATGTTGAAGGTAGCATAGTGATGTAAATGCTAAGGCTAGCAGAGTGATGTAAATGTTGAGGGTAGCATAGTGATGTAAATGCAAAGGGTAGCAGAGTGATGTAAAAATTTCCGCTAGAATAGTGGTGTAAATGCTAATGCTAGCAGAGTGACGTAAACTTGGAGGCTGAACAGGGGCCTCACACACTGCTGCACTTTATACTTTGAGGAACATATGGAGCCCATGTGTTTGCCTGTCTGTGTCTGCCAGCTCATGTTACAGTGGGAAAAACACAGAGGAAGAGAGGGGTGGGGGTGAGAGAGAATGAGCGAGCAGACTGAGACAGAAATGAAAGAAATTAAACTTGGAGGGACAGAGAGAGAATGTGAAGATAAAGAGAATGAGAATGAGAAAATGAATGGATGATGAAGAGGGTGAGGGTTAGAGGGAGATGAAGAAGAATACCTTGGGCTGATCTGGAGTCCAGCTTAGCCCAGCCATGAGCCGCTCTGCATTTGAGCATTGGAGTCATTACTGCCAGCTCCCTTAGCCAGCAGTGAAACAGAGTTTTGATGGCAAAACCAGAACAGGAAGACAACACTTTCATCTGGGCTCTAACTGAAGCAATCGAAGGAACAGTTGCTACCACTAACTTCAGTTTTCCCTGATAGATTTTCATTCAACTGCTGTAAGGCTGAGAACTGCAGTACTACCTGTCTTAATCAAGCTTACCACAACAGGTTCACAATTTTGAATACGTACATTTTCTCAGAATTGTAAGATGTATGGAAATATCAAGTCAGGTGAATCTGGACTGGCCTGTTTTTGCAATGAAGTGGGACTGACAGTGGCTACTGCCCACTACCAACACACACACACACACACACACACACACACACACACACACACACACACACACACACACACTCCAGCCCTTCTTTGGTGTGCATGCTAAATTTTCCCAGTACTCCCTACAGCCTCTAAAACACTCCAATCTGTCAATTCCATGTAGAATGACATGTTTGTCAATGTAAAGCATCTATACAAGAGACAAAATGAGATAAAAAGCAATGCAGAAACTTAATACTGTTTTTTAAATTCTTTTAAGTTTACAATTTAGTGCACTTCCTGTTGGGTCATACAGATAAGTAAACCACTTTAAACTATTATTATATGCTGATATTAAACTGCTGTTATAAGTACAATAAATACTGTCAGGTTCCAATGCTGTGAGTCTGTCAGAATTGAGAGGTATGATGGGTTTGAACTTCAGAATATAGTATATACATTATATTTTTTGTAAATTAAAATGGTGTAATTTTAAATATTTTAATATCCTTCACTTCACACTTCATTTTTTTATCCATTTATTAGACAATATTTCAAATATTACCAGTAATATTCTACTTACCATAATCACTAAACACATAGCTGATAGACATGCCAGAACCTAAATGAAAGAGTCTTTCACTCAGAGAAGTAGAAACTAAAACTTGCACACACACAGCTTTGTGTTCTGTACTGTTTCCACATAAGTTCCTGATTCAGAAACTGACCAGCACTACAGTTACTGTTATATGTTATAGCTGAAATTGCTGAAATGAGGTGTAGCCTTGGAGGTGGTAATGTATCCATAGTTTGTCCCAGACAGGGAGGCAGACTTACCGGTGTGTGCAGGCGGGAGAGCGATAGTGCTGCTGAACATAGCCAGAAGGGCCAAGCGGCAGAACTCCATCATCCAGCCTTTAGGTAGGACTGGTCTTCTCTACTACTGCTGCAGCAGAGTGAGCCCACAGCTACGCCCACAGCTACGCCCATTAACCCACAGCACACACACACACACGCCCACAGCACACACACACTCACAGTGCACACACAGCACACACATATGCCCACAGTGCAAACTCACAGAAACACACACACACACATGTCCACAGTGCACACTCTCACACACATACAGACACACATCCTCATAAACTGCATGCGCATGCATATACACACACAATACACACATACACACAATTTCACAAAAACATACACATGAATATACCTACACACATGTACAAGTGTACACACATGCATACATGTATATGGTACACTCATGCACATGGGTGCACACACACACACATACACACACAGACTGACACATATACACAGTATGCTCATGCACATGTGTGTGCACACAAATACATACACACATATACACATACAGACTCACACATATACATGTACACGGTAAACTCATGCACATACGCGCACACACATGAACACACACGCACACAAGCACCACCTCTCACTGTCAGGTGGTTTCCCCCATCCCTCCCCTACACACTGAAACAGGATACTCAAAGTCACCAATACCAGCACCTACTGAATCTCTTAGATTACCAAGTCAGACTGTGCTGCAGTTGTCTCCAGTAAGAACTTTGTTTTGGTTTTACATTGTAATATAGGCACAATCAAACTGGTATATTGGCACAAGCTATATTCTGTAGCAGCAGTGCATTCTGTTAATTAGAATGTTTTTGCACTTTTATATACAGTATATAAAAAAATTGTAATAATAATAATTCATTTGCTGATTTTCATTATCACATTTTACAGTAGCTAAATACTGCCCCCTACAGTCAGGACATCTGCAAATCTGTAACAGTAATCCTCCACTCCTTCAAATGTGTTATTTTTTCATGAGGGGTTTTACACAGATTCTGTTTGTGCTAAAGGATGTTCAGTGTGAGTACGCTGCTTCCATAAATGTTGTGCCATCTGTTTGCCATCAATAATTCACTTACTTCACTCATAGTATCATTATTGTGTTTAGTAACATTGAATATATCTATTGATTTAATGCATTTGTAGTAAACAGTGTTAGAGTTCTTACAGACCATTGTTTTATTTCCTGCTGTTCTGTGTTAAACTTGAATGATGTAAACAAACAGTGATAATTTTGCATAAAACTATTGGAAGGGCAGGGCACAGACAATGGGTTGTCATGGGCCAGGGAGACAGTCATGTATTTATTTGACCAAAAATCACTGTCTAACCACTGGCCAGATGAAATGGAGAGACACAGGAGGCATGAATACAAGACAGAGTTGTGATATTTGTTACCAATTAACACTGCAGACAACAGTGGTGGAGGCACAGACACAGAGTGGGGGAGAGCCTCAGGACAGAGATCAGAGATTATAACTCCTTCCCACAGGTGCCAATGAGGATGTCACGCCTCCCAGCCAATGCCTTTAACTGCAAGCAGAAGTTATAGAGAGGTATGGAGACAGAAACATTACCCCTCCTTCCCCAAATTATTAAGTCAAAATGAACTGTTCAACAATGACAAAATACAAAACCAGTAAAAACCAGTTAACAAACTAAAAGCCATCACAGTCAGACTCTCATGAGGCGACTATGGAAGCTTTCTGCCTGCCATGCTATGTTTTATTTCACTATGCTGTAGCTAGGAGGAGGAGTTCAGTTCCAGTTCTCATTTACAATGAAGATTTAATTCTAGTCAGGATTCAAAATACAATCGCTTATGAGTTAAGCACCACACTCATTCAAAATACGTATACAATAACACACACACACCCTCACAATTAACACACACATCTACACACACTGACACACACACACATACACTTGCTCACAATTAACACACACCCACATACACACACACTAACTCACAATTCACACATGCACACACTCACAAGACATGCACATACTCCCTCTCTCTCACACATGCAAACACTCACAAGACACACACACATTGTCTCTCTCTCTCTCTCTCTCTCACACACACAAACTCACTCAATCACATAGTCACGCACACACACACAAACACACACTTTCTCTCTGTCTTTCTCATGCACACACACAAATTAAAAGACAATGAAGCACTGAAGCACATGGTGGTTCTGTTCTTAGCACGGTGAAGCACTGAAGCACATGGTGGTTCTGTTCTTAGCACGGTGAAGCACTGAAGCACATGGTGGTTCTGTTCTTAGCACGGTGAAGCACTGAAGCACATGGTGGTTCTGTTCTTAGCACAGTGAAGCACTGAAGCACATGGTGGTTCTGTTCTTAGCACAGTGAAGCACTGAAGCACATGGTGGTTCTGTTCTTAGCACAGTGAAGCACTGATGCACATGGTGGTTCTGTTCTTAGCACAGTGAAGCACTGAAGCACATGGTGGTTCTGTTCTTAGCACAGTGAAGCACTGAAGCACATGGTGGTTCTGTTCTTAGCACAGTGAAGCACTGAAGCACATGGTGGTTCTGTTCTTAGCACAGTGAAGCACTGACGCACATGGTGGTTCTGTTCTTAGCACAGTGAAGCACTGAAGCACATGGTGGTTCTGTTCTTAGCACAGTGAAGCACTGAAGCACATGGTGGTTCTGTTCTTAGCACAGTGAAGCACTGATGCACATGGTGGTTCTGTTCTTAGCACAGTGAAGCACTGATGCACATGGTGGTTCTGTTCTTAGCACAGTGAAGCACTGAAGCACATGGTGGTTCTGTTCTTAGCACAGTGAAGCACTGAAGCACATGGTGGTTCTGTTCTTAGCACAGTGAAGCACTGACGCACATGGTGGTTCTGTTCTTAGCACAGTGAAGCACTGAAGCACATGGTGGTTCTGTTCTTAGCACAGTGAAGCACTGAAGCACATGGTGGTTCTGTTCTTAGCACAGTGAAGCACTGATGCACATGGTGGTTCTGTTCTTAGCACAGTGAAGCACTGATGCACATGGTGGTTCTGTTCTTAGCACAGTGAAGCACTGAAGCACATGGTGGTTCTGTTCTTAGCACAGTGAAGCACTGAAGCACATGGTGGTTCTGTTCTTAGCACAGTGAAGCACTGTGCCATGTAAAATCATGAAAAAACTGAGTATGAGCAGATTCTCTGGGGTTTTTGTAGGTCTATCAAGAGCAGTAGCTGTTTCCATGCATGTGTGATGTATGTTCCATGTATCATGTTCCATGCGCTCAGAGCTGCTGGCCCACGGGAGGTGTTTATGAAGGTAGAATTATTGCCCATGCCATGGCCCTGTTGCCCCAAGAGAATGAATGTTTTGCAGAGGAATGCAGTTCTCAGCGGTAGGGCAGGCCTTAGGTTGCCCTAATGGGTGGGCTCTAGAGGCTGGTGCATTGTGGGAATACTTTGGGGGGGAAATTGGGGTGCAAATGGGCTGTATGACTGAAAATATACTAGATTAGAGAACATAGGAACATACTTCCCCAAGTTATGAAAGTATATTTTTGTCCTCTGGTACTTTAATTCAGATTGTATTTTTGTGGAAATGGGAATACTTTGTCATGGTTGCCCCTGCCCTTCCCCCTGCTTTCAAATGCTTTTCACACCCCTGCCAGATAAACACACTGCCATAATCTGGGAATTCAAAAGTGTGTGTTTTTGTTTAAAGAGCTACTGTTAATGTAATGTCTTTTAACATGCTTGTCATGCTACACTGAAAGGAATGAATTTCCTTTCAAAAATAAAAGGTTTTATTGAATTCACACAATCCCAGTGGGAAAGCACTCAGCCTGCCCTACAACCCGTGCGGTAATCCAGGCTGAAAAATGAACCCCCTCTCTTGCTCCTCTGAAATCTAAGCACAGACACTGTGCTGAGTAAAGCTGCTTTAGATAAGTGTATGAGTGCGTGTATATGGTTGTGTAATTAGTAAGTGTGAATGTATGGGTCTGTATGGGTGTATTTGTGAATGTATATATGAGTAAGTGTGTATCAGTGGCGCCTGGTCAACTCAAAACAGGGAAGGAACAAACTTTGTTTTGATACCTATCATCGTGTTCAACCTGTTCTCATTCAACCTCCCTGAATAACAATAAAGCAAATTATTGACAGAGAAATAAACACCAATTGATGTTAATAGATTAAAAACATCCATGGACATAACAAACATAACACTGGGTTACAATAAACAGCAATTTTGTTGTAATGAAATTGGTAACAGTTTATTCTATGTACTTCAGCTGGTGTTGATTACTTTATGACTTTATGAAATTTGATTTATTGTCAGTCAAGGAGGATATATTGGAACAGGTTGAAATTAATGATTGGTTGAAAGGTAAAGTTTGTTCCTCCCCTGTTTTGAGCTCACCAGCCGCCACTGGTGTATATGTATGTGTGTGTGGGTGTGTATGACTAAGTGTGTGTACATATGGGTAAGTCCATATAAATGTGAGAGGAATCATGCTGGCTGCAGGAATGTGTGTCTCTTCAGACTGGCTGCTTGTGGGGCTCAGTTCTTTATTTAATGAAATACAGGTCAGTGCTCCCCTTTGCCTGACACACAGCAGCTCAGATATCTCAAGAATCTGTGCTGGACCCCATCTCTGAACCTGGTTTCTGCACCCTGTCTGTAGGCATAAGCAGGACCACATGTGGTGTGATGAAGAACTCGGCAAACATGATGAACATGAGCAGAGAGCTGCTGTGCTTCAGGGGCAGAGCATATAACCCCAAGGTCATGGGGTCAACTCCCACCCAGGGACCCACTGCGGTACCCTGGAGCACAGCACTTAGCATGGTGCCTTCAGTAAATAACCAGTATTTATGTAAGTGTGTGGGCTTATGATGCATTATTGTCTGTGCATGTAGTTTAGTGCAATGATTATGTGAAATGAATTTCTGATCTAATGTGCATTACTGTGCAAGTATGCTGCATTTTTATGTTGTAGGATTTTAATGTTTGAGTGTCTTCCTGTATTATATTTTTATGTATTTATTTACTTACTTACTTACTTACTATATTTATGTAGTATTCTCACTTTTCTGCCCCATGGCTGGCTCCATGTGCACTGGTAATCCAGCTAACTGAATGCAGCATATCTCTAAATATGGGACCAAAACTGCAAGGAATTTTACAGCAATATATATTATTATATTTTTAGGGCAAAGTCAGCAAAAAGTCATGTTTATGTTCTGGTTACTTATATTTTTAGAACAAATTTGAAAGAACAGTAATCATCAAATCATGTATAACCTTGAAAACAACAACATTGAGTTAATTTGTCAAATACATTTTACATTGACATTTTTATGGCAGGAGAATGTAAACCATGGTCATCTGCATCCAACAAGGTGTAAACCATAGCAATACCATACAGATACAAAACCACAGCAATACCATACAGATACAAAAACTACACATAAGTGAATAAAATAAATAAAATTAATGCAACTTTAAAAAATGCACTGGAGACCCAAGGGTAGAGCTAACATTTTCAGAACTAGATCATTGTGCAACTCACTTGTCAGTCTTAGTCAGGTGGACTGTTTAAGCTCTTAATGCAGTTAAAGACAATTTCCCATAAGTCTCTGCTAATTGCTTGACATAGAGAGAATGATTGAAAATATTGTTCAACGCTTCATTTTAAACCCCAGACTGTCCTCTTCTGAACCTGTTTAGACATGTTTTATCATTGCTGGAGTCATACTCTCCCTGATTCTTTCCCCACTGTTTCCTATTGCACTGGTATTTTCAGATTGTGTTCCTGGAATTCCATTGAAGTCACATTGCAAACTCCAAATGAAAGAACCGATGTTCATCTGACTCAGGATTGCCTGATGATTTGAGCCATTCTGTAAAAGGCAAACAATATGCCAATTTTCCAAATGTTTTTTTCTCCTATTCAAATCAAAAGGATTTCAAAAATATTATCTAAAGTACAAAAAATATTTAAGGAAGTTTTTGTGATTCCCAAGGAAGTCCCATAGCTAAACTCATAAGGCAATCCTGACTCAGATGAAAATCAATTCTTTAATTTGGAATTAGCAATGTGCCCTATCTATCTCAAGAGCGGAAGTTCAAAAAGACTCGGGATCAACAATGGTGTTCTCAACGTACCCAAAATCCCCACCAAGGACAGGGTTTCAAGTATCTAGGACTTTCCATTTTTCTAGCCCTAACCCTAGCCCTGACCATTGCAAAGTGGCCTACATCGGGAAAGGAAGGTCATAGAGACTCGGGACCACTTTTGCCATTCTCAGCGCCCCCATAAACCCCCACCTAGGACTAGGTTTCAAGTCTCTAGGCCCTTCCCTTTTTTTAACCCTAACCCTAGCCCTAACCCTAACCCTAACCCTAACCCTGACCCTGGCAAAGTGGCCTACCTCGGGAACAGAAGGTCGTAGAGACTCGGGACCACTTTTGCCATTCTCAGCGCGCCCAAAAACCCCCACCTAGGACTAGGTATCAAGTCTCTAGGACCTTCCATTTTTTTAACCTTAATCCTAGCCCTAACCCTAACCCTAACCCTAACCCTAACCCTAACCCTAACCCTGACCCTGGCAAAGTGGCCTACCTCGGGAACGGAAGGTTGTAGAGACTCAGGACCACTTTTGCCATTCTCAGCGCCCCCAAAAACCCCCACCTAGGACTAGGTTTCAAGTCTCTAGGACCTTCCATTTTTTTAACCCTAACCCTAGCCCTAACCCTAACCCTAACCCTAACCCTAACCCTGACCCTGCCCCTGGCAACGTGGCCTACCTTGGGAACGGAAGGTCGTAGAGACTCGGGACCACTTTTGCCACTCTCAGCACCCCCAAAAACCCCCACCAAGGACAAGGTTTCAAGTCTCTAGGATCTTCCATTTTTTTAACCCTAACCCTAGCCCTAGCCCTAACCCTAACCCTAACCCTAACTCTGACCCTGACCCTGGCAAAGTGGCCTACCTCGGGAACGGAAGGTCGTAGAGACTCGGGACAGCTTTTGCCATTCTCAGCGCCCCCAAAAACCCCCACCTAGGACAAGGTTTCAAGTCTGTAGGACCTTGCATTTTTTTAACCCTAACCCTAGCCCTAACCCTAACCCTGACCCTGGCAAAGTGGCCTACCTCGGGAACGGAAGGTTGTAGAGACTCAGGACCACTTTTGCCACTCTCAGCATCCCCAAAAACCCCCACCTAGGACTAGGTATCAAGTCTCTAGGACCTTCCATTTTTTTAACCTTAATCCTAGCCCTAACCCTAACCCTAACCTTAACCCTGACCCTGGCAAAGTGGCCTACCTCGGGAACGGAAGGTTGTAGAGACTCAGGACCACTTTTGCCATTCTCAGCGCCCCCAAAAACCCCCACCTAGGACTAGGTTTCAAGTCTCTAGGACCTTCCATTTTTTTAACCCTAACCCTAGCCCTAACCCTAACCCTAACCCTAACCCTGACCCTGCCCCTGGCAACGTGGCCTACCTTGGGAACGGAAGGTCGTAGAGACTCGGGACCACTTTTGCCACTCTCAGCACCCCCAAAAACCCCCACCAAGGACAAGGTTTCAAGTCTCTAGGATCTTCCATTTTTTTAACCCTAACCCTAGCCCTAGCCCTAACCCTAACGCTAACTCTGACCCTGGCAAAGTGGCCTACCTCGGGAACGGAAGGTCGTAGAGACTCGGGACAGCTTTTGCCATTCTCAGCGCCCCCAAAAACCCCCACCTAGGACAAGGTTTCAAGTCTCTAGGACCTTCCATTTTTTTAACCCTAACCCTAGCCCTAACCCTAACCCTGACCCTGGCAAAGTGGCCTACCCCGGGAACGGAAGGTCGTAGAGACTCGGGACCACTTTTGCCATTCTCAGCGCCCCCAAAAACCCCCACCTAGGACTAGGTATCAAGTCTCTAGGACCTTCCATTTTTTTAACCCTAGCCCTAGCCCTAACCCTAACCCTAACCCTGACCCTGGCAAAGTGGCCTACCTCGGGAACGGAAGGTTGTAGAGACTCGGGACCACTTTTGCCATTCTCAGCGCCCCCAAAAACCCCCACCTAGGACAAGGTTTCAAGTCTCTAGGACCTTCCATTTTTTTAACCCTACCCTAGCCCTAACCCTTACCCTAACCCTAACCCTAACCCTGACCCTGGCAAAGTGGCCTACCTCGGGAACGGAAGAACGTAGAGACTCGGGACCACTTTTGCCATTCTCAGCGCCGCCAAAAACCTCCACCTAGGACTAGATTTAAAGTCTCTAGGACCTTCCATTTTTTTAACCCTGACCCGAGCCCTAGCCCTAGCCCTAACCCTAACCCTAACCCTAACCCTGACCCTGACCCTGACCATGTCAAAGTGGCCTACCTCGGGAATGGAAGGTCATAGAGACTCGGGACCACTTTGGCCATTCTCAGCGCCCCCAAAAACCCCCACCTTGGACTAGGTGTCAAGTCTCTAGGACCTTCCATTTTTTTAACCCTAACCCTAACCCTAGCCCTAACTCTGACCCAGACAAAGTGGCCTACCGCGGGAAAAGAAGGTCGTAGAGACTCGGGACCACTTTTGCCATTCTCAGCGCCCCCAAAAACCCCCACGTAGGACTAGGTTTCAAGTCTCTAGGACCTTCCATTTTTTTAACCCTAACCCTAGCCCTAGCCCTAACCCTAACCCTAACCCTAACCCTGACCCTGGCAAAGTGGCCTACCTCGGGAACGGAAGGTTGTAGAGACTCGGGACCACTTTTGCCATTCTCAGCGCCCCCAAAAACCCCCACCTAGGACAAGGTTTCAAGTCTCTAGGACCTTCCATTTTTTTAACCCTAACCCTAACCCTAACCCTAACCCTAACCCTAACCCTGACCCTGGCAAAGTGGCCTACCCCGGGAACGGAAGGTCGTAGAGACTCGGGACCACTTTTGCCATTCTCAGCGCCCCCAAAAACCCCCACCTAGGACTAGGTATCAAGTCTCTAGGACCTTCCATTTTTTTAACCCTAGCCCTAGCCCTAACCCTAACCCTAACCCTGACCCTGGCAAAGTGGCCTACCTCGGGAACGGAAGGTTGTAGAGACTCGGGACCACTTTTGCCATTCTCAGCGCCCCCAAAAACCCCCACCTAGGACAAGGTTTCAAGTCTCTAGGACCTTCCATTTTTTTAACCCTACCCTAGCCCTAACCCTTACCCTAACCCTAACCCTAACCCTGACCCTGGCAAAGTGGCCTACCTCGGGAACGGAAGGTTGTAGAGACTCGGGACCACTTTTGCCATTCTCAGCGCCGCCAAAAACCCCCACCTAGGACTAGGTTTCAAGTCTCTAGGACCTTCCATTTTTTTAACCCTGACCCGAGCCCTAGCCCTAGCCCTAGCCCTAGCCCTAGCCCTAACCCTAACCCTAACCCTAACCCTGACCATGTCAAAGTGGCCTACCTCGGGAATGGAAGGTCATAGAGACTCGGGACCACTTTTGCCATTCTCAGCGCCCCCAAAAACCCCCACCTTGGACTAGGTTTCAAGTCTCTAGGACCTTCCATTTTTTTAACCCTAACCCTAACCCTGACCCTAACCCTAACTCTGACCCTGACCCTGGCAAAGTGGCCTACCTCGGGAACGGAAGGTTGTAGAGACTCGGGACCACTTTTGCCATTCTCAGCTTCCCCAAAAACCCCCACGTAGGACTAGGTTTCAAGTCTTTAGGACCTTCCATTTTTTTAACCCTAACCCTAGCCCTAACCCTAACCCTAACCCTAACCCTAACCCTGACCCTGGCAAAGTGGCCTACCTCGGGAACGGAAGGTCGTAGAGACTCGGGACCACTTTTGCCATTCTCAGCACCCCCAAAAACCCCCACCTAGGACTAGGTTTCAAGTCTCTAGGACCTTCCATTTTTTTAACCCTAACCCTAACCCTAACCCTGACCCTAACCCTAACCCTAACCGTGACCCTGGCAAAGTGGCCTACCTCGGGAACGGAAGGTCGTAGAGACTCGGGACCTCTTTTGCCATTCTCAGCGCCCCCAAAAACTCCCACCTAGGACTAGGTTTCAAGTCTCTAGGACCTTCCATTTTTTTAACCTTAATCCTAGCCCTAACCCTAACCCTAACCCTAACCCTAACCCTAACCCTAACCCTAACCCTGACCCTGGCAAAGTGGCCTACCTCGGGAACGGAAGGTTGTAGAGACTCAGGACCACTTTTGCCATTCTCAGCGCCCCCAAAAACCCCCACCTAGGACTAGATTTAAAGTCTCTAGGACCTTCCATTTTTTTAACCCTGACCCGAGCCCTAACCCTAACCCTAACCCTAACCCTAACCCTAACCCTAACCCTGACTATGGCAAAGTGGCCTACCTCGGGAACGGAAGGTCGTAGAGACTCGGGACCACTTTTGCCATTCTCAGCGCCCCCAAAAACCCCCACCTGGGAGTAGGTTTCAAGTCTCTAGGACCTTCCATTTTTTTTAACCCTAACCCCAACCCTGACCTTGGCAAAGTGTCAAAAGTGGTCCTGAGTCTCTACGACCTTCCGTTCCTGAGGTAGGCCACTTTGCCAGGGTCAGTGTTAGGGTTAGGGTTAGGGTTAGGGTTAGGGCTAGGGTTAGGGTTAAAAAAATGGAAGGTCCTAGAGACTTCAAACCTAGTCCCAGGTGGGGGTTTTTGGGGGCGCTGAGAATGAAAAAAGTGGTCCCGAGTCTCTATGACCTTCCGTTCCCGAGGTAGGCCACTTTGCCAGGGTGACGGTTAGGGTTAGGGTTAGGGTTAGGGCTAGGATTAAGGTTAAAAAAATGGAAGGTCCTAGAGACTTGAAACCTAGTCCTAGGTGGGGGTTTTTGGGGGCGCTGAGAATGGCAAAAGTGGTCCTGAGTCTCTATGACCTTCTGTTCCCGAGGTAGGCCACTTTGCCAGGGTCAGGGTTAGGGCTAGGGTTAAAAAAATGGAAGGTCCTAGACACTTGAAACCCAGTCCTAGGTGGGGGTTTTTGGGGGCGCTGAGAATGGCAAAAGTGGTCCCGAGTCTCTACGACCTTCTGTTCCCAAGGTAGGCCACTTTGCCAGGGTCAGTGTGAGGGTTAGGGCTAGGGTTAGGGTTAAAAAAATGGAAGGTACTAGAGACTTGAAACCTAGTCCTAGGTGGGGGTTTCTGGGGGCGCTGAGAATGAAAAAAGTGGTCCCGAGTCTCTATGACCTTCCGTTCCCGAGGTAGGCCACTTTGCCAGGGTGACGGTTAGGGTTAGGGTTAGGGCTATGGTTAGGGTTAAAAAAATGGAAGATCCTAGAGACTTGAAACCTAGTCCTAGGTGGGGGTTTTTGGGGGCGCTGAGAATGGCAAAAGTGGTCCCGAGTCTCTATGACCTTCCGTTCCCGAGAGAAGGCCCTTTGCCAGGGTCAGGGTTAGGGTTAGGGTTAGGGTTAGGGCTAAGATTAAGATTAAAAAAATAGAAGGTCCTAGAGACTTGATACCTAGTCCTAGGTGGGGGTTTAGGGTTAGGGGTTAGGGTTAGGGTTAGGGCTAGGATTAAGGTTAAAAAAATGGAAGGTCTTAGAGACTTGATACCTAGTCCTAGGTGGGGGTTTAGGGTTAGGGCTTAGGGTTCGGGTTAGCGTTAGGGTTAGGGGGGGGTTAGGGTTAGGTTAGAAAAAATCTCTTTTTCCCAAGTTGCCCCTTGTGAGGGCCCCTTGGGAAAGAAAGGTTTGCACTGGCCATTCAGTGTACTGGAGCCTTTGATTAGGAAGAATTTGGTCCCTCTTGTGTTGGTTTTTAAGTGCGTTTGTTTAGTCCACCCGGGAACATGGTGTTGAGCTTCAAAATCCAGTGTTTTTCCGCTCTCCGTCTGTCCCCTGGTGTCCAGTTCATATTTGTTTCCAGACCCGATATTTCTAGTGCCTCTAGTCCTTGGTGCAGGAAATGGGCTACTAGATG
>JAFBMS010002624.1:0-17500 GCA_019788955.1 Albula glossodonta
ACACACTCACACTCTCACCTCTCACACTCAAACCTCTCACTTCTCACTTCTCACACTCATACTTCTCACCTAATCAACAGAAAAGAGAGCACTCTTCTTTATACAGTACAAATTTGGTTTGGTTTTGTGGTACAAATTCATTTCCACACAGGAGGTTAAGGACTTCAACCTTCTCCCATGAGAACATTCTGGACTGATATGTTGTGGTCCCCAAGAACAAACTCATGAATGCATATTTGGGAAACTCTAAAGTATGACATCCTGTCACTCATGACATCACATCCTGTCCCTCATGACATCACATCCCCTGGTTCCTCCTCAGCAGAGAGGCTGGGGTGAAGATGAGCAGCAGAAACAGGTAAGTATAACCTAAAGTATAACTCTTTAGCTTATACTGCTGCCCTGAATAAACATGCTTTCCACAGGAAGCCTGTCTCAGGGGCAGATGGGCGCTTATACTGCTGCCCTGAATAAACATGCTTTCCACAGGAAGCCTGTCTCAGGGGCAGATGGGCGCTTATACTGCTGCCCTGAACAAACATGCTTTCCACAGGAAGCCTGTCTCAGGGGCAGATGGGCGCTTATACTGCTGCCCTGAATAAACATGCTTTCCACAGGAAGCCTGTCTCAGGGGCAGATGGGCGCTTATACTGCTGCCCTGAACAAACATGCTTTCCACAGGAAGCCTGTCTCAGGGGCAGATGGGCGCTTATACTGCTGCCCTGAATAAACATGCTTTCCACAGGAAGCCTGTCTCAGGGGCAGATGGGCGCTTATACTGCTGCCCTGAATAAACATGCTTTCCACAGGAAGCCTGTCTCAGGGGCAGATGGGCGCTTATACTGCTGCCCTGAACAAACATGCTTTCCACAGGAAGCCTGTCTCAGGGGCAGATGGGCGCTTATACTGCTGCCCTGAACAAACATGCTTTCCACAGGAAGCCTGTCTCAGGGGCAGATGGGCGCTTATACTGCTGCCCTGAACAAACATGCTTTCCACAGGAAGCCTGTCTCAGGGGCAGATGGGCGCTTATACTGCTGCCCTGAACAAACATGCTTTCCACAGGAAGCCTGTCTCAGGGGCAGATGGGCGCTTATACTGCTGCCCTGAACAAACATGCTTTCCACAGGAAGCCTGTCTCAGGGGCAGATGGGCGCTTATACTGCTGCCCTGAACAAACATGCTTTCCACAGGAAGCCTGTCTCAGGGGCAGATGGGCGCTTATACTGCTGCCCTGAACAAACATGCTTTCCACAGGAAGCCTGTCTCAGGGGCAGATGGGCGCTTATACTGCTGCCCTGAATAAACATGCTTTCCACAGGAAGCCTGTCTCAGGGGCAGATGGGCGCTTATACTGCTGCCCTGAATAAACATGCTTTCCACAGGAAGCCTGTCTCAGGGGCAGATGGGCGCTTATACTGCTGCCCTGAACAAACATGCTTTCCACAGGAAGCCTGTCTCAGGGGCAGATGGGCAGAGGGAGGGAGGAATAGTTCATTAGAAATGTGCTCAATCCTCCACAAACCCTCAGGTCAGACATGGGCCCCTTTTCACTCAATACTGAAACAAATGTAAATGTGGGATATTCTGGAATTATTGCACAGACAAACCCATCTCTCAGTGTTTCTCTGTGTTCTCGATCTCTCAGAGATTCTGAATCTCTGTGTTTCACAGCCTTTTAGGGCAGACTGCAGGAGTGTGCAGCAGTGTGTTTGGAGCTGGGTGCAGACTGCAGGAGTGTGCAGCAGTGTGTTTGGAGATGGGTGCAGACTGCAGGAGTGTGCAGCAGTGTGTTTGGAGATGGGTGCAGACTGCAGGAGTGTGCAGCAGTGTGTTTGGAGCTGGGTGCAGACTGCAGGAGTGTGCAGCAGTGTGTTTGGAGATGGGTGCAGACTGCAGGAGTGTGCAGCAGTGTGTTTGGAGATGGGTGCAGACTGCAGGAGTGTGCAGCAGTGTGTTTTGAGCTGGGTGCAGACTGCAGGAGTGTGCAGCAGTGTGTTTTGAGCTGGGTGCAGACTACAGGAGTGTGCAGCAGTGTGTTTGGAGATGGGTGCAGACTGCAGGAGTGTGCAGCAGTGTGTTTGGAGATGGGTGCAGACTGCAGGAGTGTGCAGCAGTGTGTTTTTCCTGGTTTGGAGCTCTGAGGAGCTGCGGTGACTCACAGCCCATCCAGCAGGGCCATGGCTAGTGGGCGGAGCTGATGATTTCATTGGAGTTCTGATGGAGGGAATCATGGGCCAGAAATATATAATTCTTCTAAATTCAGTCCTCCACACACAAGTATACACACAAATATGCACACACACTCACATAGACACTCACACTCACACAGACAGTCTCTCATGCATACAGACACACTCACCTACGAACACACATACACACACACATGCACTGCACGCGCACACACACACACACACACACACACAGGTGTTTGTAAGTAGAAGCATCATTAGCCTAAGTGATTGCATAGTTCCTGATTCACACAAAGAGCCTGAGAGAGAGAGAGAGAGAGCGGGGGGGGGAGAGAGAGAGAGAGAGAGCGGGGGGAGAGAGGGAGAGAGAGGGAGGGAGAGAGAGAGAGAGAGAGAGAGAGAGCGGGGGGGAGAGAGAGAGAGGGGGAGGAGAGGGAGCATCTTCACTGCACCCATACATTCTTTTTGTCTTTTCACCCTCTCATCCCCCCTTCATCCTTTCATCCCCTTCTCCTTTACACCTTTCCCCATTCTCCTCTCCAGCACTCACTCATACTCATACTCACTCCCCTCTCTTCACTCATACCCCCTCCTCTGTCATTCCTCCCTCCCCTCCCATGCCTTTCTGTTCCTCTGTTTCTCCACCTCCTCTCCCCAGCACTCTGTCCACCCTCCTCCCTCGCCCCCTGTGAATGAGCCTGCTCTTCAGAGTAAGACAGCTGGGAAAGCAGAATATAAGGAGCTTTAATTAAACTCCAGAAAATAAAAATAATAAAGACACTGCAACTAATGTAAAAGAGGAAATGATGCCTCACTGGTTGTCCCTCAGTTTATGACAGGAGGCCAACGCCACACATTCGGTTTTCTCTCCCAGAATATAGGGGAGTTTTTCTATGTTGTTATAGTTTTTTAATTCAGGGAAAGTTGTTCCAGTTTTTAAATAAAACAAATCTCTGATGTTTTGGTATTTGGGGCATTCTGTAAGTGCAGCTCTGTCTCCACCGCCCCCTGATCGCAGTGGGAGCACAGCCTGTCCTCTCTGGGCAGCCATGTCTGCCTGTGACGGCCGGTCTCTATGGCCAGGCTGTGCTCGCTGAGTCTGTTCATTTTCAGTGTTTTCCTCAATTTGTTATCAGTTACCACGGTTAAATATTCTGCCATGGTGTACTTTCTTTTTAGGGCCAAGTAGCATCCAAGCTTATACTGAATCTGTGTAAATTTGTTCCAATGGGTGATGTATTTTTCTTTTTCTGTAGTCATAATATGGTTTACTCTAATTCTTTGAACATCCATGTCCTGAGGCTGATTGGGGTTAGTGGTGTTAGTATCTGTAAGGGATCTCAGCCTCAGGACTAGCTGGCTGAGGGGACTCCTCTCTATGTTCAGCTCTCTCTCTCCCTTTCCATCTCTCTCTCTCTCTCTCTCTCCCACACTCTCTCTCTCCATCTCAAAATCAAATTTCCCTCTCTCAGTCCCTGTTATATGATGTATTCATCCTTCATGGGTAAGTGCTGACAGTGTAGTTCTGGGGGTGTGTAGTCACTGTGTTCCTGAGGGAAAGCCCCCAGGCTTTGCCCGGAAAGCCGGATTTGGCCAAAGCAATGTTCAGGCTGACAAATGAGGCCATCACAAAGAACAGCAGACAGCTGCGTTTGTACACACTGTGTGAATCACACTTGCAATGGTAAAAAAAAAAAAAAAAAAAAACAGAACAGAACAGTGACTAAAAACGAAACCCAAACACACATACGCACTCACATATACAAACACACACTCACATACACACGCACACAAATACACAAACATGCACATACACTCACACAGACTAGTTGGTCTGACCTGCTTCTCTTTACTCGTAGGATAGTGAGACGCAGTGTCAAATCTGATACCAGGGAAAGGGTTCCTTTTCCACTAACCCTAACTCTAACAAGGCCCAGTGGCCCAGTTCATTGGCTATTCCCCACCCAGACCCCCCAAAGATCATACTATGGTTTCTAAGCTCCCACAAAATCATACATACAACAACACATCAATACACTCATTCAACAAATCACTGTTTTAATACAATAACACAACCACACTCATACAACCATATGACTACATTTTCAAACACAAAATAAATACATGATAATATATATGACAACAAAGCTGCACAATCATGCAACAACACAAATCACCACAGCAACAAAGCACTGAACATGAATAATTTTGTCCTTTACACACACACACACAGACACACACACACACACACACACACACACACAGACACACACACACACACACACAGACCACCACACGCCACCAGACAGAACACACACACGCACACACGCACACAACACACACACCACACAACACACACACACACAACACACACACATACACACACAACAACACACGCACACACACACACACACACACAGAAACATACACACACGCACACACTCACACACACACACACTCACACACACACACACACACACACACACACACAACACCACACACACAACTCACACACTCACACACCACAACACACAACACTCAGCACACAACACACACACACACCACACCACACACCACACACACACACACACACACACACCAACAACACACACACCACACACACACACTCACACCACCACACACATCACACATTCACACAACACCACACATACACACACACACACCTCAGCACACACACAGACACACACACAACACTCACACACTCACATACACACCACTCACACACACACACACACACACTCACACACACACACACACACACACACTCACACACACACACCCACAACTCATACACACACCCACACACACACACACACACACACACACAGACACACACACACACAGACACACACACACGCACACACACACACACGCACACACACACACACACACACACTCACACACACACACACATGCACACACGCACACACAGACACACACACACACTCACACACACACACAGAACATCCAACTTAAGCAAATTCTAGGTTTAATTTTGCATGGCCATCCGCTTGTTCACATGGAAACACACAAACACAATACAGTGTGAGCAGTAGTTCCGGCTCAACCACAGCAAGCAAAGTCGGAGTTTTGAGGTACCTACCTGGGGGTGTCGGTCGCACCGTCGGGCAGAGGAACGCCTGAAAACTGGAGGCACAAAGTTCACTCACTGTCCCCATGGCAACGACCAATCCTGCAAAGGATCCACTGTGTGTGTGTGAGAGAGAGAGAGACAATGTGTGTTTATGTGTGAGAGTGTCTGTCGTGTGTGTGTGTGTGTGTGTGTGTGTGTATGTGTGTGTGTGTGGAAGAGAAAATGTGAGAGATTGTAAGTATGTATGTGTATGCTTGTGTGAGTTTTAGTGTGAGAGATAGCGTTCTCAGGTGTATGTGTGTGTATATGAGTGTGTAAGAGAGATAGTAAAAAATGTGTGTCTGTGTGTGTGTGTGTGCGTGCAGCTATGCATCTTGCTCCCCCCCTCTAAATTCACGCTGAGGTTGCAGAAAGAGGTACCCCGCCCCCCTCAGCTGAGAGCTTGCGGTCCTCCATTCATTTTGGGGTGATCAATACTCCCAGAGTTCCACTGCCGTTCCACACATCCCAAATCATCCGCTTCCGACCAGGAATCTATTCTCTCCCTTTCTCTCTCTCTTTCTCCCTCTCCCTCTCTCTCTCCCTCTCTCTCTGCTTTACTCTCTCTCCCTCCATCCCTGCCTTCCTCTCTTTTCACAGTGGCTGTGAGATATTCTTAGACCCAAAAGATTACATTCACACACACACCTACCCCTGATACCTGATAAATACACACACTTTACACAAGTGCATGTGCATCTTCCTGCATACACACTCACTCTCTCTCTCTGTCTCTCTCTCTCTCTCACACACACATACATACTTTCTCTCTCTCATACATTCACACATACACTGCATCTCTCTCTCTCTCACACACACACAGGGTGTGTTGGGTAGCAGAGGGTGCAGTGTAGGCTGTTTTGTTGAGAGCACACTGGTAAAGGAGAATCTGTCTGATTTTTGCCTCTGTGTGAACACAGTCAGTGCCAGCCCTGAACGCCGTTACCTCAGAGTGTCACAGACACACACTCACACCCAGCCCTGAACGCCGTTACCTCAGAGTGTCACAGACACACACACCCAGCCCTGAACGCCGTTACCTCAGAGTGTCACAGACACACACTCACACCCAGCCCTGAACGCCGTTACCTCAGAGTGTCACAGACACACACTCACACCCAGCCCTGAACGCCGTTACCTCAGAGTGTCACAGACACACACTCACACCCAGCCCTGAACGCCGTTACCTCAGAGTGTCACAGACACACACTCACACCCAGCCCTGAACGCCGTTACCTCAGAGCCTCACAGACACGCACTCTCCTCTCTGCCTCTCCTCCTCTCTTCCTCTCCTCCGCTCCTCCTCTCAGCTCCACCTGATGGAGCCCAATCCCTGGCTCCAGTGATGGTTCAGACTTCATAAACCCAGCTGGGAGGAGCTTCACTCAGCTGCCAGTCACTGACTTGCTTTGAAATAATTTCTCTCCATAATTTTGCCTTCAACAAAACCCCCCAACAACTTCTGGGTTCTATCTATTGCATTTCTAAAAGAAAAAAACCTTTTCCTTATATTTCTGCTCCTTTTCCCAAACCCAACCGAACTCCAGCCAATGGGCTGACAGCTGCACAACTCTCATCAACATGCTCAGCTTTTAAGTAATCGCTTTGTTGTGATAAATACAACATTACGTAAAACATAGCTTGTGTTTTGTCATTAGAGTTAAGACGTTATGAGCGCTACATGTGATCAATATAAATTCAGCCATCTGAATAAAATTCATTAAAAATTCAAATGAGTGACAGGAGGAACAATCAACACACAGAGAGGCGAGAGGCAAGAGGCCCCCCCCCCCCCCTCCCTCCTTCCCTCCCTCTTTCTCTCTCTCTCTCTCTCTCCCCCCCTCTCTCTCTCTCTCCCTCCCTCCCTCCCGCTCTCTCATCGCCCAGACATCACCCATATGTCTGTGATCATGAGGCTGTTTCCTGGGCGATTGGTGCGGCCTTATTAACCCTTTGTGTGTGTATCAGGAGATGGCTGTTGCTGGGCAACATGGTCACGTGGATGGAGTGCTCCAGCTCCAGCAGAAGAGTTTGACAGAGTGAAGTGATCCCATTGTATTACTTTTTAAAAGCCATTCACAATGTTCAAAGATTGACAATAGTCCACACAAAGCACCTGCAAAGCATCCAAATCCAGGAGGACACACACACATACACTCAGTGGCAAATTCACACACATGCATGCACGCATGCATACAGATACACAATCAGTGACAAACACACACACATAAACATAGGTAGACAGGTGTATTCTGGGAGGACACTGCTTGCCCCGCCCACATAAGAGTGACAGTCAGGGCTCACTGCCTGCCATGAAGAGCAGCACAAGGTGTTGGTGATTTGCAGATGTGGCAAAGAATCATGGGATTGATCACCAGTCAAGCTTTGTCTCTGTTCCTGTTTTTCTCAGAGCTCCCTTGTGGAAGAGGAAGAGGAGGGGGAACAGCTGGCGACAAACCAGCAAAGTCAGAGCTCCAGACCCTGCTGCTTCAGCATGCCAGTGCAGCTCCTGGGGCATCATGGGACAGCTGGTCTCCTCTGAATAAGACAGCATTTCTGCTCCATTCCCTTTGCCTCCCTTCATTGCTATGATGCGACCTCATACTCCAGCCTCCTCCCCCAAACAGCTCCGCCCCCTTCCCATAACCAGTTCCACCTCCTTCCCCAAACAGCTCCGCCCCTTCCCATAAACAGCTCCACCTCCTCTCCCAAACAGCTCCCCCCCCTTCCCATAAACAGCTCCGCCTCCTCTCCCAAACAGCTTCGCCCCTTCCCATAAACAGCTCCACCTCCTCTCCCAAACAGCTCCGCCCCCTTCCCATAAACAGCTCTGACTCCTCTCCCAAACAGCTCCGCCCCTTCCCATAAACAGCTCCTTATCCTCCCCCAAACAGCTCCGCCCCTTCCCATAAACAGCTTCTTATCCTCCCCCAAACAGCTCCACCCCCTTCCCAAAACCAGCTCCGCCTCCTCCCCCAAACAGCTCCACTCCCTTCCCAAAAACAGCTCCGCCTCCTCCACCAGACAGCCCTACCCCAGCAAGCTGAGGGCATGTTTGAATTCCTTGAAGGGGAATTTGACTTTGGGAAGACCTCATGCTCTGAAGTGTCCTTACCTCTGCTATGCTTTCATGAACGAGGCAGAACCATTTCAGTTAGGCCTCATCTTAGCTCCCAATTTACCTCCGTTCATCCACAAAACAACCTGAAAAACCAGCCAGGGGCCATGTGGAGTGCTGATCAGGGGAGAGCACGTGCACCACCAACACACCCCACCCCCAACCCCCGCAGGGCGCAGTAGAATGGGATACAACAAGACCAGTGTGTTCTAGGGCTACCTTCTGTTTTTGCTGCTGCAGATGTTGTTGCTTATTTGTGAGTTTACAGGCAGATCAGCTCCTCTTCGTCATTTTGCTTCGGGGGGAGGGGCTAAAATTATATAACATATTTACTGAAATATATAGCATATAATTATGTTTTAGTATGAAAGCTTTTTAGACTTGTATATGCACTGAATCTAGCCTAATGACTCTATAATATTATGGGAATATATATTACAGTATTACAACCACAATGTTTGAACATGTACCCACATATAGTGAAGAGTGCAATGTCTATTCTGATGTTGATAGTTTTAATGTATCTCATAGAATAAATTTAACATGACACAGCTTTAATACAACACACCTGAATGTAACACAGCTTTAGCATAACACACCTGAATGTAACACAGCTTTAGCATAACATACCTGAAGGTAACACAGCTTTAATATAATACACCTGAATGTAACACAGCTTTAGCATAACACACCTGAATGTAACACAGCTTTAGCATAACACACCTGAATGTAACACAGCTTTAATATAACACACCTGAATGTAACACAGCTTTAATATAACACACCTGAATGTAACACAGCTTTAGCATAACATACCTGAAGGTAACACAGCTTTAATATAACACACCTGAATGTAACACAGCTTTAGCATAACACACCTGAATGTAACACAGCTTTAGCATAACATACCTGAATGTAACACAGCTTTAATATAATACACCTGAATGTAACACAGCTTTAATATAAGACACCTGAATGTAACACAGCTTTAATATAAGACACCTGAATGTAACACAGCTTTAATATAACACACCTGAATGTAACACAGCTTTAATATAACACACCTGAATGTAACACAGCTTTAATATAATACACCTGAATGTAACACAGCTTTAGCATAACACACCTGAATGTAACACAGCTTTAATATAAGACACCTGAATGTAACACAGCTTTAATATAACACACCTGAATGTAACACAGCTTTAATATAAGACACCTGAATGTAACACAGCTTTAATATAACACACCTGAATGTAACACAGCTTTAGCATAACACACCTGAATGTAACACAGCTTTAGCATAACATACCTGAAGGTAACACAGCTTTAATATAATACACCTGAATGTAACACAGCTTTAATATAAGACACCTGAATGTAACACAGCTTTAATATAAGACACCTGAATGTAACACAGCTTTAATATAACACACCTGAATGTAACACAGCTTTAGCATAACACACCTGAATGTAACACAGCTTTAGCATAACATATCTGAAGGTAACACAGCTTTAATATAATACACCTGAATGTAACACAGCTTTAGCATAACACACCTGAATGTAACACAGCTTTAGCATAACATACCTGAATGTAACACAGCTTTAATATAAGACACCTGAATGTAACACAGCTTTAGCATAACATACCTGAATGTAACACAGCTTTAGCATAACACACCTGAATGTAACACAGCTTTAGCATAACACACCTGAATGTAACACAGCTTTAATATAATACACCTGAATGTAACACAGCTTTAATATAATACACCTGAATGTAACACAGCAGTGCCAGATTCTCACCAAACAAGATAAAGATCTGTTCAATGGCTCTCTGGAGTCCTCTCCTGGCCAGCCAGGCTCCTGCAGGTTTGTGAGCTGATTGCATGTCGACTGTGAATATTTTGCAGTGCATGATCCTTTCTCCATCTCTCTCTCTCTCTCTCTCTTGCTCACTTATTAATTCATTCTGTACATGTCTCTCTATTTCTCTTTCATTCACTCTCTTCCCCTCATCTGTGATCTGTCTATCAGTCTATTCTTCTGTTTCTGTGTGTCTGTTTATCTGTAGCCAGGGCCTTGTGTTTCTCTACAGTGGCCTTGTTCCTGTGAAAATGTTCTTATTTGAATAAAATTAAAGGCCAAATACAGAAACATTTCTCACAGGAGTGTTCCATCTCTGTAAGCACACAGCAGAGGCAACTGGGCATTGCATGAGCTGACGTCGCCCCCCAGTGGCCAGACTGGGCAACTTCAGCAGCACACTGGACCTCTCTGGTCCTTCAAGGTAGGGCTTCCACAAACTCAGTCATGGAGATCCCTGTGTACTCTGCTTTTTCTTACAGCCAATCATGAGATCAATCAAAGTTTTTGAGCATGTATATACAGTATGTTCCTGTTTTTAAATGTAATGCTATTTTAACTTTCTACAGTTGTAGAATCATTTTAACATAGTGCCAGTTTGGCTCATTGACATTTGTTCTCAGTTCCTCATTCATTAGCAGATTAGATTGAGTCTCCAGGTCTCCATAACTTTACCAGTTAAGACCACTATTCAGAATATGAAATTGTAATATCAATCAAAATCCAGTTGCCCTATAATCACAGTAAAAGAATAAGCACATTAGTTTATCTACTGATTAAAAATCGTACCATGTGTGCTTCTACTTTGACACATTCTAAGCATTTACAACACCACTATAACATCATTATTAATAGTTTATTAAACAAGTTTAATTGCACAGCAATCTAAAGTCTTTCCAGTAAAAGGGTGTGCAGACAGAAAGATGAGAGCCCGTCACTGCCCATCTTCAGCAGACGAGAGACACCGAAGCGTGACTCTGGCAAGGCTGCAGGGGAATAACTCACATCCAAAGCAGGGTTCACTCAAAAAACACGGAGAACAAGCTGCAGCCATTACACAAAGCTGCAGCAGACACTCAGGGTATCACACTCTGACGGTGATTCACTTATTTCAGCCAATCACTGTGTCTTACAGTGGAGAGCAAACACCTGCTCAAACTAGTCAGTGAATGTAGCTCCACCAGTTACAGGATTCACACACATGCACAAAGACAAGTGCACACATATATACTAATTTACATTTGTGTGAAAACACATTGACACACACACATGCTCACATACAGTGACACATACAAACACATAAGCACACACATATATACACAGTAACGTTCACTTATACATTCGCCCACACACACACACAAACACACACACACAGCTATCGCTCAGGCTATCCAGGCCTGGAATGGGGGCGGGGCCTCCTCTGAGTGACAGTCCTAGGGCGTCTGAGGACAAAGCTGTGTGGCTCCGCAGCCTTCTGCCTGTGATTTATACAAACCACCAGCTGTAACCATGGTGATAACCACGGTGATAACCATGGCAGCTCAAGCCTGTATCCATCAGCTGCGGTGAGTGACAGTAGGCTGGGGGACCTGAATCTCTGTGTATGAGTGGAAACACACAGGGTCGTAACACCAGCAACAACTTCGTAAGATCAGCCTAGCAGAGCGTGTCGCAGTACCATTGGGCCAAAAATATGACACGCGCAGCCATCTGCCTAGTCCATGGAAAGAGACTACCACCCCTCACCAGTGTTATGTCTCGACTGCTTTTAGTCCTGGCTGCTTTTGCACAATGCTAACAGGACTTTTCTCACTCCCAGAGGAAGAACACAGAAAAAGATAGAGACAGAGCAGCAGCAAAACCAACTCAACGGATATTTCTATTTCTCCCTTTCACATGCATCCATTTTGTCTGAAACTTTTCATTCCCCTAAATATGATATAAAAATCTGCAATGCATAGTGTTTTTGGGGCATTTAACATGAGAAAATTCACTGACTTTTTTCAATGGGGAGAAATAAGCCCACGTATAAGAAATAAAATGTAAACTGTATCATCTAAAACCTGATGCCTGTGTTTGTGCACTGCGCCTTAAGTTAAGGTGGACGTTTCATTTAATTGTAATCAACGCCTTTAAACTACCTCAACAGGAATGAGGGAGCGCATGCGTGTTCTGAGCTGCAGGGCTGTTTCTCTTCAGATTGCCGTTTGAGCGTATTTAACAGCTCAACAAACACATCATCTGTTGGCACTAAAACTGTCAGATCGTGTGTACACAGCTTGGGTATGAATGCGTCTCAGGTCATGCTCTACTTTGGTAATTCAGTAATTCAGGGTTGAGCAAGCCGTAGATTTATTTCGCTATGCTATGAACTTGCTCATGAACTTGGAGTGCTTAGAAACTTTTGGCTCCGCAATAAAAGCCTCCCAGTCCGAGAGAGAGAGAGAGAGAGAGAGAGAGAGAGAGAGAGAGAGAGAGAGAGAGAGAGAGAGAGAGAGAGAGAGAGAGAGAGAGAGAGAGAGAGAGAGAGAGAGAGAGAGAGAGAGAGAAAATTGGCTCTAAAACTCCAGGTCCAGCCCAACCTAACGTGGCAGCACACCTCATCCAACGATCTCTCCCTCACTTCCCCCGCAGTCGCTCTCCCAGACCCATCATCTACTGCTGCACATATGTTGACGGGCAGACACGAGCCTCGCTGCCGCTGCTTGACCCGCAAGCTTGCGCTGATTCTGATGACACTTCAGCCTTTCAAAGCCGTTACGCTGCGTTCGCTACATGATTAAAATGACTCTGTTTATACTCCTACCGTAGTTGTCAGCTTCCATTCTGCCGGTGCCGCCAGTGCTACAATTTGTCAAACCGTTCTTGGCTGTTCCACTGAGCCGCTGCTGGCTTGTCTATCTCCTACTCAAGTCCTCCCCCACACACTCAGTCCTTCCAGAAATCTTTTCCGTATTCTTATTTTCTTACCCACTCATTACTCGCTGCGTCCCCTGTTCTCTGGCACGCGCCTGTCAGCTGCTGCTGTTGCGCTTCTGCGCGTGCCACTCAACTCAAAGCGCGCCCCTCTGCACGCACCTGCCGAAACCCCCAACCCTCCCCCCGGCCGGAGCCGTCACAGCTCGATTTGCTGATTGCTTCTTCATTAGTTGGGCAGGGTTTACTTTAAAACCTACCATAGGCGGTTGATTAAAATAACTATCAGCAAAACTTAATACTGTAAACTCACGAATTAATATACTGTAGCGGCGAGTAGTATGGGTGTGTTAGTTCCGTATCTTAATACAGGGGATTATGTGAAATGTGTTTAGACTCGTTTTAAAGTTCAAGTGATTGCTATTTGTTGTTTTGTGGGTGGAATTTGGGTAATGACTTCTGGGCACTCCGTTAATGTGGGGAGAGAGGGAGATGGTTGTAAGTAAGTTCTCAGGAAAGCTGAATTAAGAGATGAATACGCATGTCACATTGTCTTCCGTTTAAACGCTTTGCTACAATACCGAGGCATAGAATTTTGTGTGTTCAAATATTACTGAAAACATTTAACATACTGTTCTTGTGTAACTTGTGTTTTATGAAAACTGCACAGTATGTTGCCTGACCAGGTGTAGCAAAGCGTGCCACACAATATCAGTGCATATACAGGGTATTTATGGTCATGCGTACACAGTACATATGAGCATGAGCTGGATGAAGGGAAAATAAAGATAAACGCTGTGATTTTCTGTCATTTGTGCTGACGGCACAGTGGAGTTCGAGGAGACTCTAGGGGTGCTGGTTTTTATCTCTTCTTAGGCCTGGATGACGTGTCAGGAGCGTCATGGCTGCACAGATTGAACCGTTCCATTTTCCTCAGTATTCAGCTGTTTATCGGGTAGCGATGAGGCCCTTCGCATCAGCAAATGGGCAGCAGCATAAGGCTGAGTGAGCTGTGCTTATAACTCAGTGCCATTCCCAGGCAGGCCGCTGCCTGTGTGCCCAGCTGCATTAATAGGCTGGAAACAGAAGAGTGCGCTGCGCTAGGCCTCTTGGGTAACAGCTTCACCTGGATGTGTAAAATGCACCTACATGTCATATCCAATTATCAGCACAGGGGGGCAGTGTGAGGCCAGGAGAGATTAATGAGCTCCATCTGTATTGCCCTATAGAACGTGTGTACTTCAACGAGCTTGTGGCTCGGAGGCCCTTTTTTTCACAAGTCATTTAGCACCTCCCCGCCTGCTGCTAAAGTGCTCCTGTGTGCTAATCCACTACTCAGCACTCTCCACTGCTACAAGAATACCAGCAGAGCGAAGAGAGGACAGTCTGGAGGTTTCCTCAAATACATCATAGGCCTAATTAACCTAAGTACAACATAATGTTTGTATCTTTCATTTAATAATGGATATTTTGTTTCAAAGCCAACCAAATAAGACCAGAGGGATGAATTCTACATTTTATTTGATAATACTGTATATTTTGTCCACATATGAATTACACAAAGACATGCATACTCCGCTTCTCATTACACAGCTGCTTTCATGTGGTTCCAGCACAAGAAATCTCACTCCATAGTTTTCCGCAAAAACAAAGAGAAAAGACAAAAAAGACAGAAAAATTACATTAAAATAATATTTTTAAAAAAATTATAACATAATAGAAAATGACAAATAAAACACGGATCGACGAAGTTTTAAATTATGTAGGCATTTCCAATATATTTAATACTAGCAAGAGCATGAGTACAAAAAAGCAGGTAAACAAAATTCTCTCATTCATATTCCATACTATAAGGTGTGAAAGAGCTTGTAGTGAGTAAAATTCTGCTGGAACAGAGGTGCGAACGGCATGGGTAACAAAGCTCTTTTGATGGCAACCAAAAACACTAAAGACGGTTTCTAAAAATATATATCCAATATATGTCAAAATATATGAACATATATTGAAAAATATAACAATGCCACTCTCATACAGTCTATTGTATGCATACACTGGGGGATATATTTTACAATTAATTGAATATATTTTATATGTTTAACAATAAAATATATGCAAATTAATTATGAGAGTGACAACCAATACTTTCGAAAATATGTATTATATTTTGACATATATAAAAAATATATTCTTTACATTTTGGATTTTATAATTTAACATATATTACTTTTTCACAAGGGGCCATCACTTGACCTCAAGCAGCCAGTTCCCTAGCAACTGTTACCACCCCACTCCCAGCATAGCCAATCACTATCCACTTTGCAAGCCCAGCCGATCACTATCACATGGTAGAAAAGGCCAATCAACCACACAAACTCAGCCATCACCTAAACTTGGGTGTACAAAATAATTACTTAATAATCAATCCTTGCAGTGCTCAAAACGCACACTATACTATTTCAATTCTGATACTCAATTATATTTCTGGAATTACCCTTTAAATGTTTAAAACATTTCTCACCTGGAAGACAAAATGTAGGCCTATGTATGTGTGTTATCCTGTTGTAGAATAGGCTACGTAGCCTTGGCAGATAGATTTTTGGAAAGCCTTTAGCATGAAATGGAAGCCTCACCAACTGCTGCACATGTTCTTGTCCTGCAACGCTGTTGTTTCTTTGCACCCCATTGATGGGGTAGCCTGTTTTTACCTGGTTGATCAATACTAGCCAGGTGCACTGGCAGGATAAACAGGCATAACATCAAGCACGCTCATTCCAATGAGGCGGCGCCTGTCAGAGACACGTCGTCCAATTACATCTGCTCTTCCAAGGTAAAAAAGAAAACAAAACAAAAAACAAACAGTGACGCCATTTCCACTATCAACCACTTTTCAACAACTCTATTTCTCAGGACATGTTCAGGACTAAAACAAAACTTCAACAGGAAGCCGTGGCAAAAAAAAAAGAGTAAATGAGATCCGTAGCAAATGAAAGCAAACCATAACCGACTCTGTCCTTTAAAGAGCCCAAATTCAGCCACGCTACACTTCAGTTTTTAAGGCAGGAAAATAAGCTGCAGCACAAGTCTCACCTCTTAGAATCAGGATCTGAAACAGTGACAGGGGACGGGGCTTCAGAATCCCACAAATGGGCAGAGCTCAAACCTGATTACCAGTCACTCACATATTTGCACCAATCACAGTATTCTTCCACTGGGAACAGGGAACTTTGGTTGGTTGATGCAAGTAGGAGGGAGTCAGTGATGGGAACGTTCCCCTCATGGAGGGGTTCTGAGAACCTCACTCTCCTGTCACAAGATCCAAAGTCCAAACTGACACATTAAAAGGACAACAGTGGGTAGAGGAGCCAGGGGTGACAAGACAAATAAGTACTGAGTAAATGATCGAACTAAAACGAAAATGCAATGCAGATATAGCAATACAATAACATTACTAAAAGAGAAATTAGTTATATTCAGGACCTGTCAGGAGCAAGGAAACCCAAACACAAAACTAAAGGAGAGAACAGGAGGGTGCCAACCCTCTAGCCTTTCAGTGGGGGGGGGGGGGTCTAGAGATCTAGCACTGAGCAGCGTCATCACCCACCAATTCAGAATCATGATCGCTATGATGGATATGAGATCATATATTAGATCATATATATTTAAAGAGAGTATGCACAGATCCAGTACGGCAGAGAGGAAGACATGATTGAGAGTGGGGTACATTAAAAATGACATGAAAACTGGCTGTATCTTTCTAGCAGCTCGACACAGACCATGAAAACATGGATGGGTACATTTGTACCTCCTTCCTTTCTGCAGCTCGTCATCATTGACGTCATCTTCGCTGCACCAGTCTCAGCCCCATGTACCCTCTTAGCTTCTACAAAGGGGCTGAAGAATTAAACAGAGAGAGATGAGTTTTTCTTATCTGATCAGTTTGTATCAAACAAGACGGGACAGTAAGACTTGATTATATCAACAATGAAATCATAGCATGCCCCCTGTCTGTGAAGAATCACTTCATCTCTCTGCAATATTCTGATACCATAGTGATACAATCGTCGGCCTGCTCTGCTTCTCCTCAGGTTTAACAGGGAAGGAGGGTAGATTTAACAGCTTTGGTTTCAAACGTATATATAAAAGGAAAATAGCCAGTGAGTCTCCTCTTCACAACGCAGTGATTCTCTTAATGCGCCTTTCTGCACAGCCTGGGAAGGCCCGCCTCTCCATGCGTCTGAACGGACAAAACAG
>JAFBMS010002624.1:20000-26455 GCA_019788955.1 Albula glossodonta
CCTGATCCAGGATCAGCACTCCTGCTCCCTGTGCAGATCGTATGCAGCCACTGCCCTGATCCTGGACCAGCGCTCCTGCTTCCTGTGCAGACCGTATGCAGCCACTGCCCTGATCCTGGACCAGCGCTCCTGCTCCCTGCGCAGACCATGTGCAGCCACTGCCCTGATCCAGGATCAGCGCTCCTGCTCCCTGCGCAGACCGTGTACAGCCACTGCGCAGGATGTGAGAGGCAAACACAGGGCGGGGGTAATGACAGAGTCCCAGACTGCTTTCACAATGAGCTCCGCCGGGGTGCTGGGGAAGGAGGGAGTCTCCGCCCTGCTGTCTCCCTCGCCGCACTGTAATTTGGGCCTGCGTTTGTGTAGCTCCGCTCCCCCAGCAGGGAGGCACGATCCAGGGGCGTCTGCCTTCACTGTCTGGAGTCTCATCGCCCAGAAAACATGTGTGCTCAGCAGACGCTGACACAGGGCTTCAGATTTCCCAACCCGCGTTTCCCCCTGCGCACAGCTGCGCACATCTGCGTTTCCCCCTGCGCACAGCTGCGCACATATGCGTTTCCCCCTGCGCACAGCTGCGCAAAGCTTCAGATTTCTCAGCTGTGTTCGCCACAAATGCTAACCTACTGACAGAACCAGCTATCTGTTCACACTACTGATACAGGTATCTACTAACACCTCCAGCTGGGTCTGGTGCAGCCACCTGTATGAGAGACTCTGAGCTCCTACCTGTGTGAAAGGCTCACCTGAGATGAGGTACTCCTTTTTGCCACTGGTGTCCAGACTCACCCCACACACAGCTGAGGAGGGGGCAGTGAAGACTGTCTCCATGTCGTGGTCTGGGCCTTTGAACATCTGCAGACAGGACACACAAGGGGGGTCAACAAAACACCTGGCAACCACCCCAGTCATTACATTACATTGCATTACATTGCATTACATTAAAGGACATTTGTTAGACGCTCTTATCCAGAGCAACTTACAAGGCAAAGTGCATAAGAAGCAAAGATAACCCTAGAGAGGGGTAAAGTCCCAAGTGCCAAAGGTGAAAGAATAGATGAGGACTCCCCTATAGACTATCCAGAAAAGGAGAAAATTAACAACAACAACCTAGGTTAAAAACAAACTGCAGTTAAAAACAAGTGCAGAGAAGTACAGAGACACTACAGAGAGCAAGGGAGGGGAGGGGAGAGGTGCAGCCTGAAGAGGTGTGTCTTGGTGAGAGGTGAGAGGTGCTTGAAGGGGGCCAGTGTCTCTGCCATTCTGACCTCTGACCTCTGACCTCCACAGCCAATCCAATACCAGCTATATGATTGGCTGACTGTGCCTGACCCTCAAAACATGCCACCACCACTGAAAATGCACCATGTCATTTGAAATGGGTATAAAAACACAGTTCAAAAATGTCAGAAAACTATTTTATTTGACATTGTCACATGTTAAAATTTGACGTGACACGCTACATGTCCGATTTCAGACTTGGGTCGTTGCACGTTTCTGAAGAGAGTGAGAATGAGTGGCGGCTTCCTCCTCACTTACCTTGATCTGTTTGATGTCATACTGGATCCTCTTTATGGGGTTGCCATAGATATCATTCCCAGAATCCACCTCTTTCCTTGCAACAACCTTTGCCCTGATGACTGTGTGGAAGAGGAGAGGAAGAGGTTAAGTCTACGCCAGGTTTATGGACCCCCAATCCTGCAGGGCCGCACCTCTTGCTACTGATCCTCTTGTAATTGCAGTCTGTCAGTCTGCTTGCCTGCCTGCTATTGTCTGTCTGTCCTTACTCTTACCTTGCACAACACATTCTCTGAAGAAGCTTTCCCATTAATTTTAAACCCCCCCAAGCCCTCCCAGGGAAAGGAAGCCAGTCAGCGATCTTGCACATCCTGACCAGCAGACTAACCCCCCCACCTCACCCCCGAAAGAAAGGAAAAACATCCCCCCCTTTTCTGCGAGCAGTGTGTTTCTGTCCTTCATCGGGTCAGCTGACAGACTGTACTGCAGCCCCCCCATTTTTGTTCCATTCCTTCCTTTTTTAGAAAGACTGACTCAGTAGATTTGTGAAAGTTTGGCGAGACAAAAGAAAGAAATAAAGAGAGGAAAACATGTGACAGCTGGCAGAACAGCTGAGTGCAGCCCGACACTGAGAACACAAGAGCTCCTATAGACTGTAGTCTGTCTCACACACACACAGAGTACAGACCATTTACAGACCGTAGAGTCTGTCACACACTGAGTACAGATCATTTACAGACCACAGAGACTGTCTCTCACACACACACACACACACACACACACTCAGACACTCACACACTCACACACTCACACACACACACACTCACACACACACACACACACACACACACAGAGTACAGAGCTTATTGAGACTGTGGAGCACTGAATTCTGGGTAATACACCAGTGGATCATGTGCATCATGTGACATAAACACAAACATGAAGCTCCATCACATGGTCAGCAGGCCAAATCCTGACTGGCCTCTTTATCCATGTGAGGGGTTGTACAGCTGCATTAAAAGTGCACAGGCATCAGGCCGGGCCCCTGGTGTGGAGATCACTGCTACAGAAAGCACTGCTGCCTGATAGTAAGGACAGCGTGTCATGTGATCTGACCATCTCTGCGTGTGCCATCAGCCAGCCTCCTGCTGAGACACCGATATCCCAGCTGACAGAACAGCACTGGTGCTGGCTGACCTCAACACCAGACGGAGTGTCTCAGGGTCCAGCTTCCACACCACACTCTGGAGTGGCCGAATAGTACGGTCCGGCTTCAATACCGGACTGTGGGGCTCATCCGCAATCCGAAACCCAATACCATAGCAGGACAAGCAAAAGGGCACCTCCAGTGCTACTGGAACCTGAGCTAAAGGTCACCAACCTGTCCCAGAGAAACCCCAGCCTGCCCTGCAGACCCACCAGCCTGTCCCAGAGAAACACCAGCCTGCCCTGCAGATACACCAGCCTGCCCTGCAGCAGGAACTTAGGGGAAATGCGGTTTCTGTCACTAGCAGGGCTAAAAGGCAGGCACGCTACACCACTGTCACTTCTGGAACACTGTCACTTCTGGAACTCTGGAATGATAAACACATATGACCACAATACCTGGGAAAAAGAAGAATAAAAAAGTGTCAATATCTGTGTGTTAGTTGTGCTGGAAATTCCCTGTGCCAAGTCCTCCATATGGACCGGTGTGGCAACAGTAAGGAGAGATGAGTGAGTGTGTGTCTTTCCATCTCTCCCCTCTGCCCATCTCTCTCTCTCTCTGTCCAGCTCTGTCTTTTTCCTATTCCTTTCTTCCCAACCCTCTTCCTCCCTCTCTAAGGGGCTATAGCCCCTCAGCATGGTAAACATGAACAGCTCTCGATATAAAGGGAAAAAACAAAAACAACCTGAGATCATGAACACACACACACTAACACAGACACAACTACAGACACACACAAACACACACTAACACAGACACAACTACAGACACACACAAACACACACTAACACAGACACAACTACAGACACACACAAACACACACACACACTAACACACACACAGACACACAAACACAAACACACGAACACACACACACACAAACACACACACACACAGACACACACTCACACACAGGTGAGAACAGACACACACATACACACACACAGGTGAGAACAGACACAAACACACACACACACACACACACACAACTACAGACACAACTACAGACACACACACACACTAACACAGACACAACTACAGACACACACAAACACACACACTAACACAGACACAACTACACACACACACAAACACACACACACACACACAAACACACACACATACAAACACACACACACACACACACACACACAACTACACACACACACACACACACACACACACACTAACACAGACACAACTACAGACACACACAAACACACATACACAGGTATCCACACGAACACACAAACAAACATTCACCAATACACACCCACAGACATTCACACACAGACAGAAAGACAGACAGACATTCACACATACACACCCCCACACATACACAGACAGACATACACACTCACACATACACAGACAGACATTCACACATACACACTCACACACATGAACAGACAGACAGGCAGACAGACAGACTCCCCTGTGCAGGCAGTCTCTCTCTGGTCTTTAGGCTGCTGCCCTTAATTCCAGCCATTGGTGCCTTAATGACTCAAGTGTAGTGGGGGCTGTGGGGGACCCATCACTCTCAGCGGCTGAATTACATGGGATAAATATCATATCAGTCTTTCCTCAGCCTGCAGATTCATATTTACTAAACGGCAAAGGCTTTCATTTTCCTCTGCTTCCGTCTCCTCCTCTCCCTCTCTTTTAAAGTAGGTCATGTGAAATCTGTTCCACAAAGCTCCTCCATACAGTCAAAGCCACTGAAAAACCGCCATCGTCCAGAAGCTACACACATGCTGGTGAGATGCTGGTGACTTACCCATCTGTCTGCATGTATAGGCGTGTGCATGTAGGCACAGGTGTGCGTGTGTGTGTGTGTGTGTGTGTATGTATGTATGTATGCAAGCAGAGGGTGAGCAGCCTCCATCTTGCCCTTGCATGGTCATGTGACTGGATCATCTGCTGCAGGACAAAGCAGTGATGCTCAGAACGATTGGCTCCACCCACCTTTTCTAACCAATCACATTCACTCATTGGAAGTGGGTCTAAGGAGAATATACATGTGAGATCCAAACTACACCAACTGCACCAAGATAAGGCATGAGTCAAATATAATACTCTTCCACAAACTGCCTTTTAGGAATAAGCTGGATTAACCCTGGTCTGGATATCGTGGTTCCCATGAAGCAAAGGGGGACAGTATGCTTCCCATGGAAACAAATGTCTGCAGGTTCATAAAGACAGTCAGAACTCTCTACACAACTGCCTCCAGTGCAAGACAATGTGAAATCGGTCCCAAATATCCAATCATTTGTTTAGTGACATGTTGAATGATCTGACCATCTCTGCTTTACTATTTTTTCCCTTTTCCTCCAAGGAGAAATGAATCAGAATACCTTCCAGAACCCTATCTCCCTTCATCAGCATTTGCTGATCTTTTAGCAGAGCTGCTGATATCATTGACACTATACTGATTGTTGTTGTTGTCACGGTTACTTCCCAGTCATGGTTACCACACTTGCGTCTGTCAGCAAGCGAACCACGCAAATTCGCGCTAAGCATGCACTTATTTCCGTGTGGTGACGTCTTCAGCTGTGGTTCAACTCTGGCCAAATCTTACTTTGTCTTTAGGGATATCCCTAGCTTTGAAGGTGTGGGTTACAGGACTAAGTGAGAATCTTTGACCCGCTCAAGCCCAGTGGTCACAGGGGGCCGCCCGTAGCACACACACTACAGGCTCAAAGGCAGTGAAAATATGCTCAGGTGTTTGGGCTCAAATCAGATTAAATATTTGTATTTAAGAGTTCACAGTAACTGGGGGGAGGGGGTTTATTTCTCAGAGTAATTCATACACAAAGTAAAGCAAGCAGAGAAACAGCATCCCTCTCCACACAATCACAATCAACTTTCCAAAGAAAGGTTTTCTGTTTTGTTTCAAAGGCCCACTCTTACAAGACTAACTTCCTAAGGCGAGCAGAGAGTGTCGACTCATGGCTTTCCTGCTACACCCCTTCATTTCCCCAGTACTTGACATCACACCTGTAATTATCCACAAACATACGTATACATATGGGAATGTGTTTTAGGAGAAAGTCAGAAAATGGGCTTTTACAGTCCAATTATTAATACCTCCATTGAAACGTTGACTTTCAGGATCATTGTGTGACACAATTTACACAGCACAGGATGTGATGTGCAGCTTAAGGAGATACGGCAGGGTCCCCGTGTGTGCCACCTTCTCCTACAGTGGACCGGGGCCATGTAACCATGAGGTGGACATCTTAGACACAAAACACACATGCACTGGGGGCTTGCAGTGAATTCTGGGGTGTGGAGTGGGTGCATTATGGTGGGGGTGGGGGTTTTTGTATGCAGCACACATCAGCTCCTATGGCCATAACAAGGCCATTCCCTGCTGGAGCTGCTCTCACCCACAAACAGAAAAGTGAGACAGACAGAGTGAGGTTTCACACAGGGAAAAGTGAGACAGAGTGAGGTTTCACACAGAGAAAAGTGAGACAGACAGGGTGAGGTTTCACACAGAGAAAAGTGAGACAGAGTGAGGTTTCACACAGAGAAAAGTGAGACAGACAGAGTGAAATTTCACACAGAGAAAAGTGAAACAGACAGAGTGAGTGAGGTTTCACACAGGGAAAAGTGAGACAGAGGGAGGTTTCACACAGAGAAAAGTGAGACAGACAGGGTGAGGTTTCACACAGAGAAAAGTGAGACAGAGTGAGGTTTCACACAGAGAAAAGTGAGACAGACAGAGTGA
>JAFBMS010002625.1:5000-26451 GCA_019788955.1 Albula glossodonta
TCCATCATACCCTAATATACAGCATGTGAGTCTCCATCATACCCTACTCTACAGCATGTGAGTCTCCATCATACCCTAATATACAGCATGTGAGTCTCCATCATACCCTAATATACAGCATGTGAGTCTCCATCATACCCTACTCTACAGCATGTGAGTCTCCATCATACCCTAATATACAGCATGTGAGTCTCCATCATACCCTAATATACAGCATGTGAGTCTCCATCATACCCTACTCTACAGCATGTGAGTCTCCATCATACCCTACTCTACAGCATGTGAGTCTCCATCATACCCTACTCTACAGCATGTGAGTCTCCATCATACCCTAATCTACAGCATGTGAGTCTCCATCATACCCTAATGTACAGCATGTGAGTCTCCATCATACCCTAATATACAGCATGTGAGTCTCCATCATACCCTACTCTACAGCATGTGAGTCTCCATCATACCCTAATATACAGCATGTGAGTCTCCATCATACCCTAATGTACAGCATGTGAGTCTCCATCATACCCTAATATACAGCATGTGAGTCTCCATCATACCCTAATATACAGCATGTGAGTCTCCATCATACCCTACTCTACAGCATGTGAGTCTCCATCATACCCTACTCTACAGCATGTGAGTCTCCATCATACCCTAATATACAGCATGTGAGTCTCCATCATACCCTACTCTACAGCATGTGAGTCTCCATCATACCCTAATATACAGCATGTGAGTCTCCATCATACCCTAATGTACAGCATGTGAGTCTCCATCATACTCTAATATACAGCATGTGAGTCTCCATCATACCCTACTCTACAGCATGTGAGTCTCCATCATTCCCTAATCTACAGCATGTGAGTCTCCATCATACCCTAATATACAGCATGTGAGTCTCCATCATTCCTTACTCTACAGCATGTGAGTCTCCATCATACCCTAATGTACAGCATGTGAGTCTCCATCATACCCTACTCTACAGCATGTGAGTCTCCATCATTCCCTAATCTACAGCATGTGAGTCTCCATTATACCCTAATCTACAGCATGTGAGTCTCCATCATACCCTAATCTACAGCATGTGAGTCTCCATCATTCCCTAATCTACAGCATGTGAGTCTCCATCATACCCTAATAGACAGCATGTGAGTCTCCATCATACCCTAATGTACAGCATGTGAGTCTCCATCATACCCTAATCTACAGCATGTGAGTCTCCATCATACCCTAATATACAGCATGTGAGTCTCCATCATACCCTAATATACAGCATGTGAGTCTCCATCATACCCTAATCTACAGCATGTGAGTCTCCATCATACTCTAATATACAGCATGTGAGTCTCCATCATACCCTAATATACAGCATGTGAGTCTCCATCATACCCTAATATACAGCATGTGAGTCTCCATCATACCCTAATATACAGCATGTGAGTCTCCATCATACCCTAATCTACAGCATTTGAGTCTCCATCATACCCTAATGTACAGCTCTGATACTAGAGTTTAAAGAATTTCCACACATACTTGGTCAGCACCATTCTCTGTCATCTTTGGCTGTGGAGTCTCAGTGTTGTTTGTTCTACTTGGCTGTGGAGTCTCAGTGTTGTTTGTTCTCTTTTCTGGGTGAAATATGCTAAACAGGCAGAAATAGCTGCTGACTTCATGAGTGCAGAGGGACTTTAGCAGCTCTTGTTGTCACATCTTGTATAAATATAGAACACTGCTTCACAAGGAAATACACACAGTGACACATATTCCCTTCTGCCTCACCTGAGTATGTACTGCAGTGAACTGCATAAGAACACACACAGCACTGCTCACCTGTACTGTACCTCCACACCCTGCATACCTGCACTGTACTGACCACACCCTGCACACCTGCACTATACTGACCACACCCTGCACACCTGCACTATACTGACCACACCATGCACACCTGTACTATACTGACCACACCCTGCACACCTGCACTATACTGACCACACCCTGCACACCTGCACTATACTGACCACACCATGCACACCTGTACTATACGGACCACACCCTGCACACCTGCACTATACTGACCACACCCTGCACACCTGTACTATACTGACCACACACTGCACACCTGTACTATACTGACCACACCCTGCACACCTGCACTATACTGACCACACCCTGCACACCTGTACTATACTGACCACACCCTGCACACCTGTACTATACTGACCACACACTGCACACCTGTACTATACTGACCACACCCTGCACACCTGCACTATACCTCCACACCCTGCACACCTGCACTATACTGACCACACCCTGCACACCTGTACTATACTGACCACACCCTGCACACCTGCACTATACTGACCACACCCTGCACACCTGTACTATACTGACCACACCCTGCACACCTGTACTATACTGACCACACCCTGCACACCTGCACTATACCTCCACACCCTGCACACCTGTACTATACTGACCACACCCTGCACACCTGTACTATACTGACCACACCCTGCACACCTGCAATATACTGACCACACCCTGCACACCTGTACTATACTGACCACACCCTGCACACCTGTACTATACTGACCACACACTGCACACCTGTACTATACTGACCACACCCTGCACACCTGCACTATACCTCCACACCCTGCACACCTGTACTATACTGACCACACCCTGCACACCTGCACTATACTGACCACACCCTGCACACCTGTACTATACTGACCACACCCTGCACACCTGCACTATACTGACCACACCCTGCACACCTGTACTATACTGACCACACCCTGCACACCTGCACTATACTGACCACACCCTGCACCCCTGTACTATACTGACCACACCCTGCACACCTGTACTATACTGACCACACCCTGCACACCTGCAATATACTGACCACACCCTGCACACCTGTACTATACTGACCACACCCTGCACACCTGAACTATACTGACCACACCCTGCGCACCTGTACTATACTTATATACTGACCACACCCTGCACACCTGCACTATACTGACCACACCCTGCACACCTGCACTATACTGACCACACCCTGCACACCTGTACTATACTGACCACACCCTGCACACCTGCACTATACCTCCACACCCTGCACACCTGCACTATACTGACCACACCCTGCACACCTGCACTATACTGACCACACCCTGCACACCTGTACTATACTGACCACACCCTGCACACCTGTACTATACTGACCACACCCTGCACACCTGTACTATACTGATCACACCCTGCACACCTGTACTATACTGACCACACCCTGCACACCTGCACTGTACCTCCACACCCTGCACACCTGTACTATGCTGACCACACCCTGCACACCTGCACTGTACCTCCACACCCTGCACACCTGTACTATGCTGACCACACCCTGCACACCTGTACTATGCTGACCACACCCTGCACACCTGCAGCACTGGCTGTTCAGGCAGCTTGTCTGATGCAAGTAGAGTGGAAAGTGTTACACACTCACACACACACATTATACACACACACTCACACACACTCACTCACACACACACACACACACACATTATATACACACACTCACACAAACTCACTCACACACATTCTACACACACACTCACACACACTCACTCACACACACACACATTATACACACGCACACTCACTCACACTCACACACTCACACACACACACAAACACGCACACACGCGCACACACACCCACATACGCAGACACACGCACACACACACCCACACCCACACACACACGCATACGCGCACACGCACACACACACTCGCACACACACCCACGCATACGCGCACATGCACACACACACTCGCACACGCACGCACACACGCACACACACACCCACGCACACACACGCACACCTACACACACACACAAACACAATTATATGTACCCACACATCCATATAAACACACACAGAGGAAGACTAGTTTATTTTGAAATACAAATGAGTGTTTGAAAAGAGGTTGGGGCGTTTGGAGGATGTTTTGAATTCTAGCAGCTTCTTAACAAATGAGGAGCACAGAGAGCAGAAAGCAGAAAGCAGAGAGCAGAAAGCAGAGAGCAGAGAGCAGAGAGCAGAGAGCAGAGAGCAGAGAGCAGAGAGCAGAGAGCAGAGAGCAGAGAGCAGAGAGCAGAACACAGA
Organism: Albula glossodonta; assembly: GCA_019788955.1. Classification (NCBI taxonomy): domain Eukaryota; kingdom Metazoa; phylum Chordata; class Actinopteri; order Albuliformes; family Albulidae; genus Albula; species Albula glossodonta. The sequence goes on from JAFBMS010002625.1 coordinate 9,184, forward strand.
GAGCAGAGCAGAGAGAGCAGAGAGCTGAGAGCTGAGAGCAGAGCACAGAGAGCAGAGAGCAGAGAGCAGAGAGCAGAGAGCAGAGCACAGAGAGCAGAGAGCAGAGAGCAGAGAGCAGAGAGCAGAGAGCAGAGTGCAGAAAGCAGAGAGCTGAGAGCTGAGAGCAGAGAGCAGAAAGCAGAAAGCAGAGAACAGAGAGCAGAGAGCAGAGAGCAGAGAGCAGAGAGCAGAGAGCAGAGAGCAGAGAGCAGAGAGCAGAGAGCAGAGAGCAGAGAGCAGAGAGCAGAAAGCAGAAGGCAGAGAGCAGAGAGCAGAGAGCAGAGAGCAGAAAGCAGAGAGCAGAAAGCAGAGAGCAGAGAGCAGAGAGCAGAGCGCAGAGCGCAGAGAGCAGAGAGCAGAAAGCAGAGCGCAGAAAGCAGAAAGCAGAGAGCAGAAAGCAGAAAGCAGAGAGCAGAGAGCAGACAGCAGAGAGCAGAGCGCAGAGAGCAGAGCGCAGAAAGCAGAAAGCAGAGAGCATATGCAGCAGCATGTATCCTCACTGCCTGGGCGGGACTCTCTGAACTGTTTAATGCCACGCTTTCACACTGCATAATCAATCCAGCATGAGCTCAAACAAAACCCCGTGTGTCACATCACAGCCCAGCCGGAGCGAGGGTGCAGTACACCCACTCTGATCAGAACAGAGACAGCAGAGAGACCGCAGCACAGTGCAGCGCAGCGCAGCACAGCGCAGAGCTCCTGAGCCTGGATAGCTGTTCCCCAAACCCACACTACAAATGCACCATGTTTCACACCCAAATAACCTCCAGTCCACTTTCAATAAAAGACAGAAATGTCTCATTCAGTCACTCTTGAGTTTGTTCAGTCTCATTCAGTCACTCGTGAGTTTGTTCAGTCTCATTCAGTCACTCGTGAGATTGTTCAGTCTCGTTCAGTCACTTGTGAGTTTGAGTTTGTTCAGTCTCATTCAGTCACTCGTGAGTTTGTTCAGTCTCATTCAGTCACTTGTGAGTTTGTTCAGTGTCATTCAGTCACTCGTGAGTTTGTTCAGTCTCATTCAGTCACTCGTGAGTTTGTTCAGTCTCATTCAGTCACTCCTGAGTTTGTTCAGTCTCATTCAGTCACTCGTGAGTTTGAGTTTGTTCAGTCTCATTCAGTCACTCGTGAGTTTGAGTTTGTTCAGTCTCATTCAGTCACTCGTGAGTTTGTTCAGTCTCATTCAGTCACTCCTGAGTTTGTTCAGTCTCATTCAGTCACTCGTGAGTTTGAGTTTGTTCAGTCTCATTCAGTCACTCGTGAGTTTGTTCAGTCTCATTCAGTCACTCATGAGTTTGTTCAGTCTCATTCAGTCACTCGTGAGTTTGAGTTTGTTCAGTCTCATTCAGTCACTCATGAGTTTGTTCAGTCTCATTCAGTCACTCATGAGTTTGTTCAGTCTCATTCAGTCACTCGTGAGTTTGTTCAGTCTCATTCAGTCACTCGTGAGTTTGAGTTTGTTCAGTCTCATTCAGTCACTCGTGAGTTTGTTCAGTCTCATTCAGTCACTCGTGAGTAAACACAGGGCTGCAGCTGCTGGAGCCCAGGCTTCCTTGACCCCACAGACTCGGTCCCGGGTTCTGTTTTTGGAACTGAAGGCATTTGTGCTTTCACACTGGTCAAAATGAACCGTGACGAGGAGGTAAATGGGTTCCATTTCGGAAGAAACTCTCAAAACATGACTAGTGTGAGGACGGGCCTGCGCTGGCCGAGTCGCTGTGGCGTTCGGGGGGGTCAGAGGTCATGGGGGGAGCACATCTGCTCTCTGTTTTCCCGCTCTGCTGTGACTCTTAGCAGAAACATGAGGGGTGGGAGTTCCAGAGTAAATGAGTAAACACGCCTGATGGAAATCATTTCATTCAACATTTTTCTCCTTTCTGAACACAAGCTTCCTCCCTGAGCACGGCAGCATGAATGAGCTGACTCACAGCGGAAAACTGCAGGCCACGGACGCTGCCACCATGTGGAAAACTTCCATTTTATCAGCCAAATAAATTCTGAGGATTTTTTTGAAATGTGTAGAATCATAATATTATAATTTGAGAGAAAAGAGCGTCTCTTTAAAACAGAAACCAGGGATCTAACTAAAGTCAAAGGAAAAGGCTGCAGACAGGCCTGTACAAAGGCAGAAACCGGCTGCAGACACGATGATGCCGTAAACAGAGCCATTTACGCTGAGGGCACCAGGGGAGGCATGACCTTTGTCCCCGGAACCAAAAGGTTACATGTCAGGCAGGGTTGTGGTTAGCTGCAGGGGGAAATTTGTTTTTTAAACAATTTGATATCATCTGTCTCAGTATTTAGAGAGATGCCACTTCTATTAGAATATGAAGAATATTATTTTAACATGATTATCAACCCTCAACATCATTCAAACTGACATTGTCTTGGAGGGATCCAGTTATGTGCGATAAGAAAAATATCCTGGTGTGGCTCCCAAATTTTTCCAATTTTTGTCACTCAAGATATTCAAGAAATTCAAGACTCTGATTTAACTTCAGGAGAGAAGAACTTTTAAGTAAAAAGAGATCTGAAAAATTCAGTATTGTTGATACTGAACACCCCCTGAAACTGGCTCCACTCTAAACCCACACACCCCCTGAATGTGAGGGCCAGGAGGGGGTGGGGGCGGACTGGCTGTCTGTCTGGCTCCAGAAAAAGAAAACAGAAAAGAACCAAACAGGCCAGAGAGAGAGAGAGGAAGAGAGGGAGAGAAAGGGAAAGAGACGAGGGGGGGGGAGGTGGAGAGAGAGAGAGAGAGAGAGGGAGAGAGAAAAAGGGAGAGAGAAGGAGAGAGAGAAAGGGTGAAGGGGAATCTGAGGCCTGTTGGCTTATCAGGCAGCAGTAGTGTGCAGATAAGGGTCTTCTGTGTGAGGCTGCACTGTGTCCAGCCTGTTTACACAGACATGACGTCCCGCACAGCACAGGGGGATCAGAGCTGACCCTACACCTCTGCCAGTGACCACACGTGGTCAGAGCTGAAGGGCCGCTGAGGTCGGCAAGCGGCCGGAGTAAACAGGCCATCCATCATCTGTGTCAGGGTGGTGACCCTGAGGGAGACAGGAGGTGTGGCATGGAAAACACTGCCCCACAACCTCAGTAAAACCACAGTACAACTGCACTAAACCCACTGTAAGGCCACAGGATAACCGCACTAAACCCACTGTAAGGCCACAGGATAACCGCACTAAACCCACTGTAAGGCCACAGGATAACCGCACTAAACCCACTGTAAGGCCACAGGATAACCGCACTAAACCCAGTGTAAAACCACAGTACAACCGCACTAAACCCACTGTAAGGCCACAGGATAACCGCACTAAACCCACTGTAAGGCCACAGGATAACCGCACTAAACCCACTGTAAGACCACAGGATAACCGCACTAAACCCACTGTAAGGCCCCAAGATAACCGCACTAAACCCACTGTAAGGCCCCAAGATAACCGCACTAAACCCACTGTAAGACCCCAAGATAACCGCACTAAACCCACTGTAAGGCCACAGGATAACCACACTAAACCCACTGTAAGACCACACTATAACCGCACTAAACCCACTGTAAGGCCCCAAGATAACCGCACAAAACCCACTGTAAGACCACAGGATAACTGCACTAAACCCACTGTAAGACCACACTATAACCGCACTAAACCCACTGTAAGGCCACAGGATAACCGCACTAAACCCACTGTAAGGCCACAGGATAACCGCACTAAACCCAGTGTAAAACCACAGTACAATCGCACTAAACCCACTGTAAAACCACAGTACAACCGCACTAAACCCACTGTAAGGCCACAGGATAACCGCACTAAACCCACTGTAAGGCCACAGGATAACCGCACTAAACCCAGTGTAAAACCACAGTACAACCGCACTAAACCCACTGTAAGGCCACAGGATAACCGCACTAAACCCACTGTAAGGCCACAGGATAATCGCACTAAACCCACTGTAAAACCACAGTACAACCGCACTAAACCCACTGTAAGGCCCCAAGATAACCGCACTAAACCCACTGTAAGGCCCCAAGATAACCGCACTAAACCCACTGTAAGACCCCAAGATAACCGCACTAAACCCACTGTAAGGCCACAGGATAACCACACTAAACCCACTGTAAGACCACACTATAACCGCACTAAACCCACTGTAAGGCCCCAAGATAACCGCACTAAACCCACTGTAAGACCACAGGATAACTGCACTAAACCCACTGTAAGACCACACTATAACCGCACTAAACCCACTGTAAGGCCACAGGATAACCGCACTAGACCCACTGTAAGGCCCCAAGATAACCACACTAAACCCACTGTAAGCCCATTCTCTCTCCCCAAAGCCACACAAACCCCGCCCATTCTCTCTCACCAAAGCCACACAAACCCCGCCCATTTCCTCTCCCAAAAGCCACACAAACCCCGCCCATTCCCTCTCCCCAAAACCACACAAACCCCGCCCATTACCTCTCCCCAAAGCCACACAAACCCCGCCCATTCTCTCTCCCCAAAACCACACAAACCCCGCCCATTTCCTCTCCCCAAAGCCACACAAACCCCGCCCATTACCTCTCCCCAAAACCACACAAACCCCGCCCATTACCTCTCCCCAAAACCACACAAACCCCGCCCATTACCTCTCCCCAAAACCACACAAACCCCGCCCATTACCTCTCCCCAAAGCCACACAAACCCCGCCCATTACCTCTCCCCAAAGCCACACAAACCCCGCCCATTACCTCTCCCCAAAGCCACACAAACCCCGCCCATTACCTCTCCCCAAAACCACACAAACCCCGCCCATTACCTCTCCCCAAAGCCACACAAACCCCGCCCATTACCTCTCCCCAAAACCACACAAACCCCGCCCATTACCTCTCCCCAAAACCACACAAACCCCGCCCATTACCTCTCCCCAAAACCACACAAACCCCGCCCATTACCTCTCCCCAAAGCCACACAAACCCCGCCCATTACCTCTCCCCAAAGCCACACATGGCAGCATCAGTATGATACTCACTTGTGTTTCTTTTTTCATTTGAGTTTGCCTTATTTGTTTTATTCATTCCCATTTTTGTATTTACAGATTTGCACATCATAAATAATTATGATTATACTCTTGTTTATTCTAATTATTTTACCGACACTGTTCCTGTTTAATATGCATAAGTTTGTGTGGTATGAATGTCTATTATGCAAATTAAGAGAGAGGGTGGTGGGGGACAAGTTACTAGCAGGAATTATTGTCTTACTAATGTAGGACTGCTGTCAGATTATCATTTCTCCATTTGTTTACTATGTGCGTGCCTGGGAAACACAAATGAATGTATGTTCTGCTAATGAAGAAAACTGATGGGAACTGAAGTGGAGAATTGGGTTTGGGGGAGGAGGGGTGCAGACGCAGCCAGGGAGATCAACAGTGAGGGGTAGTTAGCGATTGGAAGTTAGGAAAGAAAAGGTAAGAAAAGAGCTGTATTTTTCGCTCAGGGTCATGAGGTGAGACAGGGGTGAGATTTCTGCCCAGTTACCCCCATTGAAGACACCTTACACCTTACACTGGCCGCTGATTGTATTCAGGGCGGCTGATTTTGATTGTGCTGTAATCACTCACACAGCTTTGCATGCTTTGGCTCCAGAATACCTCACTGTGCTGTGGTCACCCTGGCAAATCGCTGTCTGTCACTGGCAGAGCTGAGACTGTGCGGGCTGAGACTGTTCCTCTCTCTGGCACTCCCAGGTTCTGGAGTAGCTGAGCATGTGGAACATTAGAACAGCAGAGTCAGTGTCAGCTTTTAACATCATTTTAACAGACGCCGCATTACAGAAATACTGAAGCTGTGTTACTACGTTACTGGAACTCTGTGTGTGAGTGTGTGTGTACATGTGTGTGTTTGTTTGGGGGGGAATGGGGTTTATCTGCCAAACCCACGGAGATTTAGGGAAACACACAGCGGCTTAATGAGCCGTGTTTGGAGTGCAGGTTCTATCAGATGCCCTGTACTTAAGAGAGCGGACACCCTCCATTATAGGGCCCCACGGCATCACTGTGCAATTTTTACTGCTGTAAGGTGCAGTTACTGTGCTCTGCGGCGGGTCACACTGGCGTACGCTTACTCTGCCGCAAAATGACCAGCTCTCAACGTCTATTTTTAATCCGTCCGGCCGAAGCACGTCCAAATGTTTCCTACCAAAAAGAGGACTCTACTTTCATCTGGAATAATAAAATAGACACACTGATTTCCCTTCACTGAATGGCAAAATCTTGCCTTCCCAAAACTTTTTAAGATTTTTTTTTAAAACAAAGCCAAATCAATCTAGCATGTTTGACGGTTTTTAGCGCACCCCTCCCCCGCCTACCGGTGAGTAACGCCTGGGCGCCGTGACAGCTCTGACTCATACAGTTTAAATCCAATTAAGATCGTCTCGAAGACATTCCTTTCCGCCCCGTTTTAGTACTGGACTCAAAAACTCGGAAATATTAAGGTTTTTATAAAAAGTGAAAACTTCGCAAGGAAATCTTTAAAGCGCGGCCCGCATTCCAGAACTGCAATGGTAAATTAATAAATAAATACAATTAAAGCGGAAGTCGCTCTCTGCGGGGCTGCCTGCAGTCTGGAGGAGTTTTGACCTACTTTTAATATTTTACCTCCATAGGTGGCTGCAAAACGCGGAAGGCATTTCACAAACTGCGGAACCGATTCTTGGAAGAGCAATCAATTCAAATACACAGTGCCCAATCACACTGACGATTGTCCATTACAGAAAGACAAAACTTAATTGTAAAACATCCTCTTATACATTATGAAATTGATCTGCGAAGTCACAAATGAAAATCAAATGTAGTCATGCTTATTCTTATTTTGATAAAATAAAGCTTTTTGTTCTGAAGTTGTAGGCCACGGTCAGTTTGGGTGAGTTACGAATAACTGCTCAACATATCATGAGATAGTGATGTCACTAAATATCATTTGTAGGAAACAGCACGTTCTGTCCAAGCTAAAGGCTACTTCCTGAAAATGCGACAGAGTAAGTGAGTTGGCAGTAGGCGTGTGCTGTAATTACAACCGATCAATGGATGGGGGTCACTGTCGATAACAGACAGGCACATGGAAAAATAGTTCACGATAAAGTCAGTAATGTGTCAGGAGCTTAACTTTCCGGGTGAGGGAAAACGTCAAAAGGTGATCACCAGCAGTGTTTCACCCGGTGACTGTGACCCGGACCGCACAATTAAGCAGTTAACTATCCCGAGCTGTGCCGTAACCTTGCTCCCCGCGTCCTGTTTACTCTCAGGTTAATGACGGTTTAATGATTCCAAACCCTCCAGAAATCCACAACTGCAGTTTATTCCTCTCCGAATAGACATGATAGGGGTGTTACATTTATCTGGAGTTTAGACTGCCCTGCGGAGTTTTTGCTGACTCGTATGGATTAGCCAACACACAAGCGATACATTCTCTTGTTTGGATTATAATTTTTAAACTGCACCGGTGCGATAATACAATGGTTGTTTTCAAAATCTTATTATCTGCCAGAACTCCCCCAGAGTACATTGTTGTAATACGGAAAGAAAAGACTATACCCCCAAACCGCCATCTGCAGCCGAGTGGAAACTGCGCTTAAACAACATCCTCCACGGGACAAGAACGATTTAACGTTTCATTGAAAATGTGAGCGACGACTCGACCGTGGGCTAATTTTATCATTTTAACCAAAAAGGGGCGGAGTTGAACATCGTTTGCACACACCAAAACCTTTTGTTGTTTGTGCTTATGTTTATAGAGGGACGGTAGGTTTGGATTTCTGTATTATTACTATTCATATCAGGGGAGTACAACGATAACGACAACAGGGTAATTTAATAGATATTTATAAATATATAAAAATATAAACAATATCCTATATATGGTATTTCAGAATGCACGAATAGTTTCCGACTGCATATTTAGGCCACCTCATTTCCTTCAAATCCGAAGACCCGACGATGAACCACCTGGAACGTCTCAATGCAAAAAGAATCTGCATCTCTGTTAAGGAACGACAGGGGGCAGTATTTCCTTTCCCATGACTTCCTCTTAAAACTAGTGAACAACACTGGTTTTGGCTGGAAGATCATTTGTACAGTTCGCGAAACTTTGATGGCAATAAAACAAATGTTTTTTTTTAACCAAACATTATCGCAACTTACGATCATGAGCGACGCACTGCAACATAATCACTGAATTATATTTACATGAAATCGCAATGAAAAGAAAATGCAATGTTTAACCTGAAAAACAAAAAAACAACATTTTAACCTGTGTTAAATTTGCTCCATGTCTTAAGGTAAGGGTAACTGTTTTGATAAAACTGAAATAGTATTTGAATTTGTCGGAAATTGCTTTGGAATGGTTTTTATAGATGTAAAACAGCCAGAAGCATAAGCTTATTCATATCCAGACGAGGTATAAAAAGTAAATATAAATATGACATTGAAATAAGATTTTCTAATGTAGAGCAATGAAATTATCCCTGGTATAGTTTTTTGGGCTACTATGACTGTTTTATTATGTTATTTTTTTGGGGGGCTGGGGCTGTGGGGCCTATTGTGAATGTGAAGAGAAACGCATTCTGTATCTGCAGTGAAGCTGTTTCATCTTTTCCCTGTGCAGTAAATCTGAGAGGCACGCGCGGTCCTCCCATCTGATAATGTGCTGAAACGAATGCGATGGTTCGCCGGAGGCATCTGGTCACCGTGCGGGCAGTTTAGCCTGCAGCGGAGTCTGTCTGGATGTTTTGAGTCTCCAGTTAACTTAACCGGCTGGTTTAAGACTTGCCTGCGTAATGCACTGTGACTCTGTGAATGGCATGGAAGGTCTGCAATTTAGCTCAACTTAAGACATGAAAAAGTTTGTGTTTTCATCCCTTCAGTTTCACTTTGTTTATTTGTTTTAATTTTTACATGAATTTGAGCTTGGAGCTGTGAAGAAAGCATGCATTCGCTGGCCAATGGGGCAGCCCCACAACCCCACAACCCCACAACCCCGCAGCCCCGCAGCCCCACAACCCCACAGCCCCGCAGCCCCACAACCCCGCAGCCCCGCAGCCCCACAACCCCACAACCCCGCAGCCCCACAACCCCACAGCCCCACAACCCTGCAGCCCCGCAGCCCCACAACCCCACAACCCCGCAACCCCGCAACCCCGCAACCCCGCAGCCCCACAACCCCGCAGCCCCACAACCCCGCAGCCCCACAACCTCACAGCCCCGCAGCCCCACAACCCCACAACCCACAACCCCGCAACCCCGCAGCCCCACAACCCGCAGCCCCACAACCCCACAGCCCCACAACCCCACAACCCCACAACCCCGCAGCCCCACAACCCCGCAGCCCCACAACCCCACAGCCCCGCAACCCCGCAACCCACTATGCCACTCTCTCACAGTGTTATTCACTATGTCACTCTCACACAGTGTTATTCACTATGCCACTCTCTCACAGTGTTATTCACTATGCCACTCTCACACAGTGTTATTCACTATGCCACTCTCACACAGTGTTATTCACTATGCCACTCTCTCACAGTGTTATTCACTATGCCACTCTCTCACAGTGTTATTCACTATGCCACTCTCACACAGTGTTATTCACTATGCCACTCTCTCACAGTGTTATTCACTATGCCACTCTCTCACAGTGTTATTCACTATGTCACTCTCACACAGTGTTAGTCACTATGCCACTCTCTCACAGTGTTATTCACTATGCCATTCTCACACAGTGTTATTCACTATGCCATTCTCACACAGTGTTATTCACTATGCCACTCTCTCACAGTGTTATTCACTATGCCACTCTCTCACAGTGTTAGTCACTATGCCACTCTCACACAGTGTTATTCACTATGCCACTCTCTCACAGTCTTATTCACTATGCCACTCTCACACAGTCTTATTCACTATGCCACTCTCTCACAGTGTTATTCACTATGCCACTCTCTCACAGTGTTATTCACTATGTAACTCTTACACAGTGTTATTCACTATGCCACTCTCACACAGTGTTATTCACTATGCCACTCTCTCACAGTGTTATTCACTATGCCATTCTCACACAGTGTTATTCACTATGTAACTCTTACACAGTGTTATTCACTATGCCACTCTCTCACAGTCTTATTCACTATGCCACTCTCTCACAGTGTTATTCACTATGCCACTCTCTCACACAGTGTTAGTCACTATGCCATTCTCACACAGTGTTATTCACTATGCCACTCTCTCACAGTGTTATTCACTATGCCACTCTCTCACAGTGTTATTCACTATGCCACTCTCTCACAGTCTTATTCACTATGCCACTCTCTCACAGTGTTATTCGCTATGCCACTCTCTCACAGTGTTATTCACTATGCCACTCTCTCACAGTGTTATTCACTATGCCACTCTCTCACAGTCTTATTCACTATGCCACTCTCACACAGTGTTATTCACTATGCCACTCTCTCACAGTGTTATTCGCTATGCCACTCTCTCACAGTGTTATTCGCTATGCCACTCTCTCACAGTGTTATTCACTATGCCACTCTCTCACAGTGTTAATCACTATGCCACTCTCTCACAGTCTTATTCACTATGCCATTCTCACACAGTGTTATTCACTATGCCACTCTCTCACAGTGTTATTCACTATGTCACTCTCACACAGTGTTATTCACTATGCCACTCTCTCACAGTGTTATTCACTATGCCACTCTCTCACAGTCTTATTCACTATGTCACTCTCACACAGTGTTATTCACTATGCCACTCTCTCACAGTGTTATTCACTATGTCACTCTCTCACAGTCTTATTCACTGTGCCACTCTCACACAGTGTTATTCACTATGCCACTCTCTCACAGTGTTATTCACTATGTCACTCTCTCACAGTGTTATTCGCTATGCCACTCTCTCACAGTGTTATTCACTATGCCACTCTCTCACAGTGTTATTCACTATGCCACTCTCTCACAGTCTTATTCACTATGCCATTTTCACACAGTGTTATTCCTATGTCACTCTCACACAGTGTTAGTCACTATGCCATTCTCACACAGTGTTATTCACTATGCCACTCTCTCACAGTGTTATTCACTATGCCACTCTCTCACAGTGTTATTCGCTATGCCACTCTCTCACAGTGTTATTCACTATGCCACTCTCTCACAGTGTTATTCACTATGCCACTCTCTCACAGTGTTATTCACTATGCCACTCTCTCACAGTGTTATTCACTATGCCACTCTCACACAGTGTTATTCACTATGCCACTCTCTCACAGTGTTATTCACTATGTCACTCTCACACAGTGTTATTCACTATGCCATTCTCACACAGTGTTATTCACTATGCCACTCTTTCACACAGTGTTATTCATGATGCCACTCTCACACAGTGTTAGTCACTATGCCATTCTCACACAGTGTTATTCACTATGCCACTCTTTCACACAGTGTTATTCATGATGCCACTCTCTCACAGTGTTATTCGCTATGCCACTCTCTCACAGTGTTATTCACTATGTCACTCTCTCACAGTCTTACATACATCTTCCCATGCACACACACACACACACACACACACACACACACACACCATCCTGCACACACACTCACACACATGCATACAAACATACACTCTCTCTCCCGTTCTCTGTCTCCATCTACCTCTACCTCTCCCTGTCTCCCTCCTCCTCTTTCTGTAGTTATACAGGTTCTCCCATGTTGGAGCCAGTGCCTCAAGTTACTGCTGGTCGGCTGAAATGTGTGTGTGAAATCTCTTGGTGTTGAGAGTGGAGCAGTGGAGGCTGGGATGGCATAAATCATGGGGATGTAAGATTATAATTTTATTGTGGTTTCCTGCTTTTGGGCTGCATTTAAAAGGCTGCTTTTGTCTGACAAGCAGATCATTCTCCACACAGAGGGAATCCCACAAGCTGAAATGCATTCATTCTACACACCACAACACAATCTGAGCATGAGAACAGAGACCTGAGAAGCACAGTGACAGAGAGGGGGGAGTCACACTAAGTCACTGGGGGGGGGAAGTCACACTAAGTCACTGGGGGGGAGTCACACTAAGTCACTGGGGGGGGGGGGGGAAGTCACACTCAGTCACTGGGGGGGGAAGTCACACTCAGTCACTGGGGGGGAGTCACACTAAGTCACTGGGGGGGGGAAGTCACACTCAGTCACTGGGGGGGGGGAGTCACACTCAGTCACTGGGGGGGGGGGGAAGTCACACTCAGTCACTGGGGGGAGTCACACTCAGTCACTGGGGGGGGAAGTCACACTCAGTCACTGGGGGGGGGGAGTCACACTCAGTCACTGGGGGGAAGTCACACTCAGTCACTGGGGGGGGGAAGTCACACTCAGTCACTGGGGGGGGGGGGAGTCACACTCAGTCACTGGGGGGGAGTCACACTAAGTCACTGGGGGGGGGAAGTCACACTCAGTCACTGGGGGGGGGGGAAGTCACACTCAGTCACTGGGGGGGAAGTCACACTCAGTCACTGGGGGGGAGTCACACTCAGTCACTGGGGGGGGGGGAAGTCACACTCAGTCACTGGGGGGAGTCACACTAAGTCACTGGGGGGGGAAGTCACACTCAGTCACTGGGGGGGGGGGGAGTCACACTCAGTCAATGGGGGGGGGGAGTCACACTCAGTCACTGGGGGGGGGGGAGTCACACTCAGTCACTGGGGGGGAGTCACACTAAGTCACTGGGGGGGGGAAGTCACACTCAGTCACTGGGGGGGGGGGGGAAGTCACACTCAGTCACTGGGGGGGGGGAGTCACACGAAGTCACTGAGGGGGGGTCACAGTTAGTCACTGGGGGGGGAGGGGGTCAGGTGAAACAGCTCAAATTCTGTCGATGCCTTTTAAGCAGACACAGAGATGGCCCTGGGCGAGATCATGGAAATTGGCCTCACCAACATTATTTTACCCCTACCCAGCAAAATCTGTCCTGACACCCATCAACTCAATGTATATGTGACATTGCATAACTGAGGTGATTTTACAGGTACATTGAGATTAGACCTCAGTTAACATCAAAGTGCACAAAATTAATTTCAATCTAACTTGGTAACATTGGCGAATTTGTGCAGTTAATCCACACAACAAAATATTCATATACATGTATAGTTACATAAAATGATTACATTTTGACACTGCCATTGGATGTTTAGCTAAGTAAAGCTACATTGCCATGCCAGGGAAAAACTAGCATTGGCTGTCATGAAAACATGCAGTATGACAGCAGTGTTATCACCATACTTAAGAGGGGGATATGATGTAGACTACCCCTCATCACCATACTTAAGAGGGGGATATGATGTAGACTACCCCTCATCACCATACTTAAGAGGGGGATATGATGTAGACTACCCCTCATCACCATACTTAAGAGGGGGATATGATGTAGACTACCCCTCATCACCATACTTAAGAGGGGGATATGATGTAGACTACCCCTCATCACTATACTTAAGAGGGGGATATGATGTAGACTACCCCTCATCACCATACTTAAGAGGGGGATATGATGTAGACTACCCCTCATCACCATACTTAAGAGGGGGATATGATGTAGACTACCCCTCATCACCATACTTAAGAGGGGGATATGATGTAGACTACCCCTCATCACCATACTTAAGAGGGGGATATGATGTAGACTACCCCTCATCACCATACTTAAGAGGGGGATATGATGTAGACTACCCCTCATCACCATACTTAAGAGGGGGATATGATGTAGACTACCCCTCATCACCATACTTAAGAGGGGGATATGATGTTGTCTAATCCCTCAGGCTAGTCCTGTGTTGATTTGCGGGGATATGATGTAGACTACCCCTCATCACATACTTAAGAGGGGGATATGATGTAGACTACCCCTCATCACCATACTTAAGAGGGGGATGATATGATGTAGACTACCCCTCATCACCATACTTAAGAGGGGGATATGATGTAGACTACCCCTCATCACCATACTTAAGAGGGGGATATGATGTAGACTACCCCTCATCACCATACTTAAGAGGGGGATATGATGTTGTCTAATCCCTCAGGCTAGTCCTGTGTTGATTTGCTCCTCTAATGCATCACTATCTCTGCATACAAAAGTTTCTGGGTCTTCCAACAGAAGGGTCTTGCTTGTGGGGCACAAATACAAAGCATCTTTAGGGTAAAATCTGTATGCATAACTTCTATCAGACAGACCTCATAATTGAAATGATGATTTTTAGCAGTTGGGACTTTTGGTGGCTGCAGTGAGAGACTGTCGAGGGGCAGAGGTCATTATTTTACTGTAGATGGAGGTTTGGGGGAGGATGTTGCTTGAGGGAGAGATGTGTGCTGGGCTGATGTTATGGTTGCCTGTGTGTGGCAGGAGGCTGTGTTTGAAACCGTGTTCAGTTTAACCTGCACTGCTAAGCCCATTTTTCAGGGTCCTGTTGGCACCAATAGAGGATTAGAGCTCAGACCAGCCCTGTTGAAAGGCCCAACGCTCAGAGGATTGTTCCTGGTGAGAAAAGTGTAAAAGTGTCAGACAAAGTAACTCTTTAATGCAGTCCTGTTCCTTTCTGCCAAACCAAAGAGGCTGCAAAAAGGATCAAACATCTAAGAAAGGAGAATTATAGTGTCCATCTCTCACTCTCCTACAATACAGCCTGCCACCTATCACACAGAGTGTGTGTGTGTGTGTGTGAGCGGTATGAGAGGGCAGTGTGCGCATCTATGTGTGTGTGTCTTGGTACTGAGCGTGCTCACTCTGTCTCTGTAGTGAGTGTGCTCGCTCTCCATCTCTGTACGGTGCAGTATGTGAGTCCCAGTGAAGCATTACCCTGAGCAAACCATAGCTGTCTTTACAACCCAGAATAAATCGTAACAGAATGCTTGTTTGCATGTTACCTCAACAGTTTTGCACTGAAAATCAGCCATATTTTGTTGGGAAATTTGATTGGTACCATTCCCTACTGGGCAACTTATGAATTCCCCAACAACAGCATAAGATACTGGTCATGTGATCACTTTAATTTTTAGGAAACAAGCCACCATTTAGTGAAGCAAAGTGAGCGAAAACACAATTAACCTAGATAATAATACACTTGTCACAGAGCTCCTCCCTCTTGTCCCCAGACTCAATATTTCATGACACTACATGAACAAACATAATACAGCATCTTATTTATCATTTTCAAATGCATGAACTTTGAACAATAGTAAAATTAGAGTAACCCTTTGTAATTAGTGGGGCTATATTAGCTTGTGGCAGCACCATGACAAGATGTCTACATATACTAGTAACTATTTTGTTTTGAATTGTTTCAACTACCTGGTTGGCAAAGTACACATGCATTTTTCATACCTAGATTGTGAGACTACAGACAGACTTAGTTTTATTTATTTTTCTACTATTAGCTCAGCTGAGTGAGTCCGGTGCAGTGCAGTGCATGGGTGAGTCCGGTACAATGTGGGGCATGGCATGTCCAGTGCAATGTAAGGCATGGGTGAGTCCAGTGCAGTGCAGTGCATGGGTGAGTCCGGTGCAGTGCAGTGCAGTGCACGGGTGAGTCCGGTGCAATGTGGGGCATGGGTGAGTCCAGTGCAATGTAGGGCATGGGTGAGTCCGGTGCAGTGTGGGGCATGGGTGAGTCCGGTGCAGTGCAGGGCATGGGTGAGTCCAGTGCAGTGCAATGCATGGGTGAGTCCGGTACAGTGTAGGGGATGGCAATGGTGTGAGTCCGGTGCGTGCAATGTGGGGCATGGGTGAGTCCAGTGCAGTGTGGGGCATGGGTGAGTCCGGTGCAGTGCAGGGCATGGGTGAGTCCAGTGCAGTGCAGTGCATGGGTGAGTCCGGTGCAATGTGGGGCATGGGTGAATCCAGTGCAGTGCAGGGCATGGGTGAGTCCGGTGCAATGTGGGGCATGGGTGAATCCAGTGCAGTGCAGGGCATGGGTGAGTCCAGTGCAGTGCAGGGCATGGGTGAGTCCAGTGCAGTGCAGTGCATGGGTGAGTCCAGTGCAATGTGGGGCATGGGTGAATCCAGTGCAGTGCAGGGCATGGGTGAGTCCGGTGCAATGTGGGGCATGGGTGAGTCCAGTGCAGTGCAGGGCATGGGTGAGTCCAGTGCAGTGCAGGGCATGGGTGAGTCCGGTGCAGTGTGGGGCATGGGTGAGTCCAGTGCAGTGCAGGGCATGGGTGAGTCCGGTGCAATGTGGGGCATGGGTGAGTCCGGTGCAGTGCAGGGCATGGGTGAGTCCGGTGCAGTGCGGGGCATGGGTGAGTCCGGTGCAATGCAGGGCATGGGTGAGTCCAGTGCAGTGCAGGGCATGGGTGAGTCCAGTGCAGTGCAGTGCATGGGTGAGTCCGGCGCAGTGCAGTGCATGGGTGAGTCCGGTGCAGTGCAGTGCATGGGTGAGTCCGGTGCAGTGCAGGGCATGGGTGAGTCCGGTGCAGTGCAGTGCATGGGTGAGTCCGGTGCAGTGCAGGGCATGGGTGAGTCCGGTGCAGTGCGGGGCATGGGTGAGTCCGGTGCAGTGCAGGGCATGGGTGAGTCCGGTGCAGTGCAGGGCATGGGTGAGTCCGGTGCAGTGCAGGGCATGGGTGAGTCCGGTGCAGTGCAGTGCATGGGTGAGTCCGGTGCAGTGCAGGGCATGGGTGAGTCCAGTGCAGTGCAGTGCATGGGTGAGTCCGGTACAGTGTAGGGGATGGCAATGGTGTTGCTTTTTATCCAAACGTTTTTTAATAAAATGCATGTTTAATCATCAGTACTTTTTGTATGGAATAATTCATAAATAGAGTGTTTCGTAAATATTCAAAGGCCTGATATGAAAACAATGCAACACAATCAAAACAAACTTTCAGTTTATTCAACTTATGGCAAGCATATGTCTGTTCCACACTCACAGTTTTAGCCCACCTGGGGAGCAGTATAAATTGTATTTCATTAGTTATCTATGGACTGCTCTACAAAGGTTAGAACTTTTTGCTCTAAACTACACAATCTAATCTCACACATTCATTCATATGCACACATACATACATACATACACATACACACACACACACACACACAGACATACTCTCACGCAAATATTCTCTCAGCCTCATACACACAGACACACACACAGACATACTCTCACGCAAATATTCTCTCAGTCTCATACACACAGGCACACACACACAGACACACACAACA
>JAFBMS010002626.1:0-26447 GCA_019788955.1 Albula glossodonta
TTCTCTCTCAGCCAATACAGCATGCGGTCTCTCCCTGATGTAGATACTGTGTGGTTTCTCTCAGCAGACGTGCCGGTCCGATCTCCCAGACGTGACCATGACTGGGAACTGCACTCCAGAATGCACCGAATTCGGTCATTCAGACACCTGCTGGATGCCTGGTCAGCCCTCGCCAACCCGCAAGACCAAGAGCACCCCAAAACTCTCTACTTTTGTGCCTTACCAGGAGAGAGAGAGCCCAGAGCGGCTGGCAAATGGGGGCCCAGGGGGCGTGGAGGACCCCCACTGTGCCTTCAACAAGGACCCACCTCCCCGCCACTCCTCCAAGAGGGAGATCTACCTGTGAGAAAGCCTAAGTCATCCACACAGAAAAGGCTTTAGAACAGTTTCCCATCGCGAGGAGGAATGTAAGCAACAGTTAATGTTGCATGGAATGTTGCTGTTATTTACAAGAATATCCTTTTCATTTGTTGGGAAACTATTAACATTTTTTTTTTTTTTTACTTTTTTAGTTCTTTCTATAATATATCAGCATAAAACAAAAGAAAAGACCCAAACATTTGTGGTGTGTTCTCATTAAACAGCTTGCGGAATGCTCTGTCAAGTCCAGGAATTGTAAAGGTACAATCAGCTGTTGTGCTAGAATCCATTAATTCCTGCTAGAATTCCCAGCTCATCCTATTCCACTGGTGACAGACCTTCTGCACAGGAGGAAATAGTGGATTATTAGTACTTCTATATCACACTGTGCAGTCTTTGTTACTGTACAGTGGTGTAAATACAGTGTAATAGCGTGCACTTCAGTACCTTCTCTTCAGCTATAAAGAGCTTAAAATCTGGAGATTTTTGTTGTTGTTTTACAGTGATACAGAAACATTGTTGTTCATTGTAACAGGAAGAAAAAAAATGAGTACAGTTGCCTACGTAGAGGATATTTTGTGGCACCGTGTACAGGTACAATCAAGAGAGAAACGATTCTTCTGTAATCTTTAGTCTCTGTTTTGTGGAAGTCTCGTGTATCCAAAAAATGCCAAAAAAAGACATTGACACACTGTGCTTAGTTAAGAAAGTGACGTCAGTTGTAAACAGTAATGGTCAGTTAGTCTGTATGTCTGGTTCTGCAGTGTGCAGTACTGTCTCCATCCTCTCGATATCAGATTGAAGCCACACCTCCCTGTGTCAAGTGAGACACAGCCCATGTATGAAGGGTCCTTCATGTTCATTGGCTATACATTTAAGCCAATTAAATATGACAGCAGGCCACAATCTAGAACAATCTCACAGAGCATCACAGTCCACCACAAGGCATCACAGCTTGCCAGCAGTTTTCCTTTGTGAGGTGCTGGTAGGTTATATAAACGTCAGAAACAGCCATACGGATAGCCTGTCCAAGATCATCGTTATTTTGGGGAGGTGATTTTTGTATTTTTTCCTGTTTAGGTAGCCTGTACAGTAGGGTCCAAAGATCTGAGATCTTTAATGGAAATGCTTCTTGCATTCTTTCATTGTTTTGTACTTTACTCATTTAAAATGTTAATGACAAATTATATTAACATTTTGAGAGAAAAGTTGAATCTTTGAAAAATATACATGAACCTTAGAATGTCTTGGTTTTTTGTTTTATGACAGTGTGCACTGGAGATGGCATGGATTCCACAAGTCTGTGCAAAACCTGAGCCATGTTATCCCATGGTGCCCAAAGCTTCCTGTCCTTCATTAATGTTCAACGGAATCTGACCTTCTGTACAAAGGAGTTAACATGGTCAATGTCACAAATTTGCTTACATTTGACCTGGAAAGTGCAGAATGTTAAAAAATGTCTTCCTCATTTTAATTGTCATAATTTTGTTTTACATTTTTTTCAGAATCCTAAAACTTTATTTCCATGATTACAGGAAAAAAGTTTGAAATAAATTTGGTCTCAGACTTTTGAACCCCCTATATGTAACATAAAAGGCATCAACTGTACTGTTCTGATGGACTAGTACAATGTCATGAACATTTTTATCACCTAAAATGTGGATAAACATGATCCACACCACAGAACATGACTATGAAACATTCTGAGATGATTTATTAAGAAATAAAAGGCATACTAATCTCTCATACACACACCTGTATACTTCTCTACCTTTAAATACAAATACTTGTGGTAACAGAGGAGTGTAATATTTCATTCCATAACAGCTGTTGGCAAAAGCTCCTGGAGCCTGTGGTGAAACCACCTGTGATATAGAGTTGTACTGGACTGGAATCCTCTGGAGTTTATTGGTTGTAAATGCACACAAAATGGTGTGTGGGAATCATGGATTGCTATAAGCATGAGAAAATGAGTAACAGACTCTCAGAATAGGTGCTCTGAAGGGATATATAATTATAAAAGATAACTGTACTTAGCTGTAGTCAGGAGTCACATTTGCATTTACCTACAAGTAGGCATTTAGCAGATGTTCTTATCCAAAATAACTTACTGAGTTTAAATTCTGTACACTGTCCATTTCTATTGTTGGATATTTTACTAAAGCTGTTTTGGGTTATGTACATTGCTTGAGGGCACAGTAGTAGTGCTGTACCCGGGAATCAAATTCAAAAACTCTGAGTTTGAAGAATAGCTCCTTAATCATTTTATTATTACTGCTGGCCTATTTACGCTTGGGAAAACACGTGTTCATCTGGGTGTTAAAATATAGGACACAATGCATGTGTCCCATGGCACACTACAGCTGTGTCTCATATTATCCAGCAGTTTGGAGTACAACTCACTTCAATCAACAATACATTGGCAATTCATTAATTCATTGTGACACGCAATTGCTATTTATGTAACCAGATAAATATTGCTACCAAAAATCAATAAAACATCCAAACACAAGGGGGATCAACAGTACTGGAGGATAACCAGCCTCTATGGATTTACATATACAGGTATCACCCAATGACCAGAGGCTACCTTCTCTTGGCATTGTCCAGTCTGCAGAGGCCAATGGTCACACCTTTTGGCATTGCCCAATTGAGGCCATTGGTTAAGCGTTTTCATGGAATTTCCCAATCAGGCGATGCCATTGGTTATGTCTTCTCCTTACATCTCCCAATCAGGAGAGGCCATCGGCTCTCAGAGGTCTCAGATGACTTGTTCTGATGCTGTTCACATTGGCCCAGGTTTCGTACCTGCCATTCGCAAAGTGCCTTGGTGGTGTTTCATCTTCTGTATTGGACTGGCCCCTTTCATCTAACTGTTGGAACTGCTAAGGCTACAGGTATAAATAAGGGTGGGGTCATATCATTCTTATAACCTCAAATGTCCAGACCTCTTGTAAGAAATGTTGTAGCTGCAGGACTCCTGGGTGATGTGTTGATTAATGGTGATTTTAAGATGCGTTTCAGAATGCTGTGCATCACACCTGCTCAGCTCCTCATTCCCTCTGTCCTGCTGTGGAATATTCAGGAGTTACAGATGAAAGCATTCAAATGTTAACGCAACACAGTAGGAAAAGGTATAGAGCATCATGGGAGGGGGAATGCAGGTGTAGGGGATCATGGGAAGGGGGGTACAGGTGTAGAGGATAATTGGAAGGAAATTGCACGCACAGATACACATGGGAGGTGAAGGTGTCCTGTGCAGAGTTAATTGACTGTGATTTATAAAACCGGGTCAGTCTGTAACTAGTCCTGTGCCACCAATCACATTTAGTTGCCTTTAAAAGTGTTTGAGGCATAAAAAGACTGACTGAATATATTATAATTATTACTGTTATTCATCTATGAAGTCACCGTTCTATGTTGTGATTTTAGAAGCGGTCTGTGACAATCTTATTGTGGGGTGCTACTGTAACTGATATCCTCATTGTGTACATTGTTCTCCCTTTTACTTTCTTTCTGTGTTTTTTTTATTTTAGTTTATGCTTTCCTGGTATGCATTATTTTCCATTTGAAAGGTGATATATTTTATCCCAGTGGTAGCATATCAAACATGTGCATTATAACCCGCAAGCCTCAGTACATGAGTGAAGTGATGTTAGGTTAAATCAGCAGAGCTCTATGTTGCTTCCCTCTGTGAATCAAGCTCGGTCCAACATAGTAATGCATCTGGAGGTGTGCTGCAAACTCAGCTTTACCTGAGAAACACTGTAGAGACGTCCCCAAACACCTCACATATACCACCGACACATACACACATTACACTTCACATATACCACAGACACATACACACATTATACCTCACATATACCACAGACACATACACTCATTACATCTCACATATACCACAGACACATACACACATTACACTTCACATATACCACAGACACATACACACATTATACCTCACATATACCACAGACACATACACACATTATACCTCACATATACCACCGACACATACACACATTACACTTCACATATACCACAGACACATACACACATTATACCTCACATATACCACAGACACATACACACATTATACCTCACATATACCACAGACACATACACACATTGCACTTCACATATACCACAGACACATACACACATTACACCTCACATATACCACAGACACATACACTCATTACATCTCACATATACCACAGACACATACACACATTACACTTCACATATACCACAGACACATACACACATTATACCTCACATGTACCACAGACACATACACACATTATACCTCACATGTACCACAGACACATACACACATGATGCCACACATATACCACTCACACATACACCTCACATATACCACAGACACATACATACATTACACCTCACATATACCACAGAAACATACACACATTACACTTCACATATACCACAGACACATACACACATTACACTTCACATATACCACAGACACATACACACATTACACCTCACATATACCACAGACACATACACACATTACACCTCACATATACCACAGACACATACACTCATTACATCTCACATATACCACAGACACATACACACATTACACTTCACATATACCACAGACACATACACACATTATACCTCACATATACCACAGACACATACACACATTACACTTCACATATACCACAGACACATACACACATTATACCTCACATGTACCACAGACACATACACACATTATACCTCACATATACCACAGAAACATACACTCATTACACTTCACATATACCACAGACACATACACACATTACACCACACATATACCACTCACACATACACACACGACTCACATACACCTTACACACACTTCACACACATCACACATGCACCCACATCTTACATACACCACACACACACTTCACATACCATGAACAACTCACACACACACAGCTACCTCACAGAGATCTTCAAAGAAAGTTTACAAGTGAGGTAAAATTTCAACCATCACAAGCTCAGTTTTTCAACATTTTGGACATTGTTTCAAAGTAAATAGACTTCCCACTTTTTTGCATCTTTGAGTAATGTTCTGCATAGGTTAATCATCAGTGTATTCTTCTTGGATCTTTTAGCATGAAAGAAACATGAGAGACATCAGATCAGTAAACATGACTCCACTGTAATGATTCTCCTCTAAGGTAGAGCTTCATTGGTGGTAGTGCTGTAGCCAGCAGAGTGACATGTAGAGATGAACTGGGTGGTGTAAGTGTGAATATATCATACCCGGACAACCACCCATGCTCTCTAAAATAATTGTGTTTTTAAATAGTTTTCCATTCAAGTTTTGCAGATAGATTGGTTTCCATTGTTACTGGGGGTAGTTCGTAAGGTCCAGTAGAAAATAACAGAAATTGTTTTTAGCTGCCTGATGTTCTATACATGGATTTTCATATCCTCTTTACTGTCAGCCTATGAGATTTAGCATGGATCATGTGACTAACCAAAATATGTATAATGTTATCTCTGAGCAGTTACCGATGGTTTAAGGTCACTATGGGAAGGAAGGGATGCATCTATGTTCACCTTAAATAAAGACAGAAATACACTGCCTTTCAAGTGTCTTTTCAGAAAGTTGTTTGCCTAAATGTTGGTTATATTTGTAAAGAAAATACTTGTAATGCCATGTTTTTGCACAGTTTTCTGTATCTGCAAGTGTGCTTTTAAAACTTACTGTTTGAAAAATCTTATGGTAATTGAAAATGTAAAGTACTTAAGATAGGGGAATAATGGGGCTGAATGGGTTTTAGCAGTGTCCCTGTGGATGTGGCTGTAACATGGCTGTACTGTAGTGATTCCCTGGCTTCTTTTCCTTGAAGGGTTTAATGCTTTATTTGGATTCTATGGTTTTTAAAACAGAACATTTCACTGAGAAAGCTGTGTTAATTACACATTGCTTGTTTTTATTACTATGTGTTCTATTTTGTTGAGGTAAATATTTGCATGTTGAAAGAGTTCATTGTAATTAGTCTTCTATTTTAAAGATTCATAATAAAAATGTTCATAAGAATTACTCCTATGATATTGTGTCCAATTACATATGGAAGCAAGAAGAACTCAACTTCATTGCATTGATGTGTGAAATTCTTTGTGAAGATAGTATATACATAAGAAAACATATAACAAAATATACACACCGCTGTTGTTCTCTCTATGACTTCTGTGCCATCATCAGCAAACAAACCAGTGTTAAAAAATATGACCATGTAGTCCAGTCCGCCCCCTCCATTTTTTCCCACCCTAACCCCAGTCGAACTGTTTAGCCAATCACAGCAGTTTGTTCGTTTATCGCTTCCTGCCAAGTCTGCAGGACACTGAGCTTCAAACACTCAACCTCAGGGGTTTCCAGGCAAATGCTTTATCATGTGAACCACTTGAAGGCCTCCCCTTCCAATTGTTAACCAGTACACCCAACTCACCTACACCACCACTTGCAACTAATCTCAACCAACGCTACACCATAAGGACTGTCTCACTTGTCACTACCTGATAAACTGGTTTTTCACTCAAATATAAGTTGCCACACACTTCTCCTCCCATTGTGTTCACTGTTTCCAGCATCACCCTCTTCCCCATCTCTCCACCTGTAATGCCTGCTGCTCATTTATTTTTCTTTTCAGGCTGTTCTCAAACATTAATTGTCTTTCCACTTTCTATTTCAGTGGTCTGACTGGGGGACAACAAAAATGCTTCTGATTCATAGTATTATAACACCAATATTATATAGCTTAGCTTAAGGGGTTTTTATGGCTAAGGGTTCGAAGTGGAGGGGTGATGGTCAGGTTATGAGCTTGGGGGCATTGGAGAGTTGGATTGGAAACAGGTAGGGTGATGGTTAAGTGAGGACTCAAAAGTTGGTTGAAAAGGATGGCTAGGATGACCTCAAAAGCTGTATTCCCATCAGATGAGTGAGGTTTGCAATTGAGAAATGCCACTTACGTCCACTGCAATCATCGATTCTGCACCACACTGAGGGCAGAGGGTGAGGGTGAGGAGGACACTGAGGGCAGAGGGTGAGGGTGAGGAGGACACTGAGGGCAGAGGGTGAGGGTGAGGAGGACACTAAGGGCAGAGGGTGAGGGTGAGGAGGACACTGAGGGCAGAGGGTGAGGGGGAGGAGGACACTGAGGCCAGAGGGTGAGGGGGAGGAGGACACTGAGGCCAGAGGGTGAGGGTGAGGAGGACACTGAGGGCAGAGGGTGAGGGTGAGGAGGACACTGAGGGCAGAGGGTGAGGGTGAGGAGGACACTGAGGGCAGAGGGTGAGGGTGAGGAGGACACTGAGGGCAGAGGGTGAGGGTGAGGAGGACACTGAGGGCAGAGGGTGAGGGTGAGGAGGACACTGAGGGCAGAGGGTGAGGGTGAGGAGGACACTGAGGGCAGAGGGTGAGGGGGAGGAGGACACTGAGGGCAGAGGGTGAGGGTGAGGAGGACACTGAGGGCAGAGGGTGAGGGGGAGGAGGACACTGAGGCCAGAGGGTGAGGGTGAGGAGGACACTGAGGGCAGAGGGTGAGGTTGAGGAGGACACTGAGGGCAGAGGGTGAGGAGGACACTGAGGGCAGAGGGTGAGGGGGAGGAGGACACTGAGGCCAGAGGGTGAGGGTGAGGAGGACACTTAGGGCAGAGGGTGAGGAGGACACTGAGGGCAGAGGGTGAGGTTGAGGAGGACACTGAGGGCAGAGGGTGAGGGTGAGGAGGACACTGAGGGCAGAGGGTGAGGGTGAGGAGGACACTGAGGGCAGAGGGTGAGGGTGAGGAGGACACTGAGGGCAGAGGGTGAGGTTGAGGAGGACACTGAGGGCAGAGGGTGAGGGGGAGGAGGACACTGAGGGCAGAGGGTGAGGTTGAGGAGGACACTGAGGGCAGAGGGTGAGGGTGAGGAGGACACTGAGGGCAGAGGGTGAGGGTGAGGAGGACACTGAGGGCAGAGGGTGAGGTTGAGGAGGACACTGAGGGCAGAGGGTGAGGAGGACACTGAGGGCAGAGGGTGAGGGTGAGGAGGACACTGAGGGCAGAGGGTGAGGTTGAGGAGGACACTGAGGGCAGAGGGTGAGGGTGAGGAGGACACTGAGGGCAGAGGGTGAGGGTGTGGAGGACACTGATGGCAGAAGGTGAGGGTGAGGAGGACACTGAGGGCAGAGGGTGAGGGTGTGGAGGACACTGAGGGCAGAGGGTGAGGGTGAGGAGGACACTGAGGGCCCTTGGCTCAGTGGTGAAAATTATCATAAAAACATAAATAGCACAAAATGGATGGATAAGACCAGGCCAGCCTTACTATTATCATCAAAAGACGTGAACACAGATAATATTAATCCACTTAATTCTTATGATCTTAATGCATGAACATTAATTAATATTACTGAATAATAAGCTGATAACTTGATCAAGTAACAGTCTTTAACACTGCTTTTGAAAATTGTTTTGCTCCTTTTTCTTTCATCTTAAAATGTCTGTCATTGTTACTTGCCAAATTTGGATAGAAGAAGCAAGAGCTTATACCGATGCAGACAGACACATTAGGTGTCTAGCCCTAGTCCCCTAAAAAAAAGACTACAGCTGGATCCAAGACCTGTAGTTCTAGTCCAAATGTCTCCTCCTTCCTTCATATAAGAATTTAATGCCACCCATTTCTGTTTCAACAATCAAGACATTCTATGGAGGAAGGGGGGCAAGATTCAATAATCCTCCTGAACTGTGAGGGCAGTCTGCATGTTATTTAGGGGACATATATGGGGACATATATGTGCAGGTTCATGGACAATACGAATGACTATCTTGACTTTTTTATCTCTGGCACAGCCCCCTCATAATCTTCCAATTAACCAACATTTCTGAGCTTCCATCATTTCCCCTGCTGACACCAAAATCCAGTATAACATCAAGCCATCTTTTTCTTTCAAAAGCTTTTTTTAAAAACATTTTTGTTAGGATGTAAAAAGATGGTTTCTTAATAACAAACTGACTTTTGGAAAACTATAGCAGAGAAAAAGTAAATTGCCTGGAAATAAACCAAAATAGTTCTCCCTTTTGGGACATTTTCAGTGCCTTTTTCTTCCCTTTGTGAAAAATGTAAATGGATACACATGGAATGAATGGGTAATGATGAAGATTTACATGTATATCACAATTAAATAAAAGATATTTTCTATTCATTGTTTGACTCTTGATACAATGTATGTGGCACATAACCTTCAGATAAAGGAGTCATTTTTTTTACATCAAATGCTACAAGTGCCACAGCTTACATGAAAACTTCAACTGTCAACTTAATTTAAACCTTGCAATTCCAGGGATGCAATTTTATGCCCACCAGGTGGCAGCAGAGCACCATTTTGAACTTTACTGTCTGAAAGTGAGTTGAGCTTAAAAGTTTATTAGTAAGGTTAAATTGATTGATTTTGGTGGGAAGTATTTCCCATATATTTTTCCTTTCTATATATTTTATCTTTTGCAAGTTTAATGAGACGAAACTATTTAATATTCTATACTCTCCATAAGAGTAGGGTTGGTGTGGAGTTTGGAGGCCCGTGAGTGGATTTTTAGCATTTATTTGGATTCCTGCGGCCTGAAATATGATCATGAAAGAGGTCTAAATTGTATGAAGGACCAATATTTACTGAATATTATATGAATCCTATGAAATGAAACTGTTGTTTGGGTGCAATTAATTTCTCAGATCACATAATTTTTCTCTAACATAATGTTGCAGGAGTGTTTATAATATTGGTTTGTAGCAAGAGAAACAATTTCAGAACAATCTGAGATAATTGGTGTTGAATTTCACTCTTCTGTGTGGATTTTAAATGGATGACCCGCTGGCAACCCCGAAGAACCTCAAAGTCCATTCTAATTATTCCTCATTTATTTAAACCCTGATGTTAAGATCAAACATTAAAATGTAACAGTCTCTCATGCACTCATTACAATGGCAGTGTTGCAGATTTAACACTTATGCACTCTAATATATAGTCCCCTCCACAAATATTGGTAAATAAGAGTAAAATGGGCAGTAAGAAAAAAATCTTTGATGTTTACCTTTTTGATCTTTCATTCAAAATATTCACAAAAATCTAACCTTTATTTGAAGTAAAATGACTGAAAGGAATAACTAAATTTTATAATGATAAAAATATTTTTCTCAAAAAGAAATCCTTATGAGTAAACTCAAACTAAAGTATATTCCCATTCATATTTTTTTAAAGTTCACCTGAGGGATTAGGAACACGTCAGCCATGACTTTCTGTCTGACTGGCATATAAATATGAGGTGACACACAGGCCAAATTCTCCCAGTCATCCATCACTATGAGAAATACCAGAGAATACAGCGATGATGTGCAACAAAAAGGTGCACAAATCAGGAAATGGCTATAAGAAAACAGTTGAAAATTCCCATTTCCACTATCAGGACAATAATTAAGAAAGTTAAAGCAACTGGAGATGTTGAGAATCTACCTAGAAGAGGACTTACCTATACTGACCCCATGCACAGTGAGGAGGATCGTTCGAATGGTCAAAGAATCTCCAAGGATCCCAGCTGGGGAGGCATTAGTTTGGTCTTGGGGTCAGAAAGTCTCCTTATCTACAATCAGAAGCCACCTACATAACCCGAAGTGGTCCCACTTTATAGTAAGTGTCTCTAATACCTGTGTACTTACATGGTAAATAGATGAGTAAGTACTGCGTAACTTACAGTGTAAGTACACACTGGTACATAGTGCCAACAATTCTAATACCTGTGTCAGTACACATATGTAACAACTCATTGAATGGTATGTGTAAGTACAAATGTGTAACAAGAAATTGGTAACAACATGTTTTCCCTTCAGAAAGTACATATGTGTAAAAGGGATTATGTATCTACATTTTGAAACAATAATATGTATTCACAAAAGATTTTTCCTCTTCCACAAGTACTCTTCAATGCCATAGTTGCCATTTGGAATACAAGTGAAGCTTCACAGAAAATATGTTCAATTCCAATATAAATGCAATGTACTTATAACATGGAGGACTAATGCTGAAATAGAACTAATGTTGAAGTAGACCGGACTCACCTTGTAATACCAGTGTACTTACATGGTAGCTCCACAGTAACTGTTCACTTAATACTAAGTGTAAAACAGTTACCATTTACTGTGTAATATGTAAAGCCTTAACCATTGCAATACCAGTGTACTTACATGGAAACTCCACAGGAGCTGTCCACTCAATATAAAGTGTAAAACTCTGGACACCAACCACGCATGTAAATGTAAAGCCTAAACCACAGGGTACCACTGTGTAACATCAGTGTAGTTACATAGTAACTCCACGGGAACTGTCCTCTGAATATAAAGTGTAATCCTTAGGTCACTGTTGTGTAACATTAGTGCATTTGCATGGTAACTCCACAGGAACTGTGCATTTAGTGTAAAGTGTAAACAGTGCAAAGCACATGTGTTAAACTCAAGGCCAGCGGGCCTAATCCGGCCCGCCACATCATTTTATGTGGCCCGCGAGTGCTCAAAAGGTGTATGATTGTCTTAAAAATAAAAGTCTATGCTGCTTTAAAGCGTACCATAAATGTATAAACGTACAGCATATTGACCATAAACTACGTCTCCCACAATGCATGTCAATTTTGTGACCCGTGAAGCGATGGCATCCAGCCACTAGATTGCAGTGTTGCCAAATCAACGTTTAACTATGGCGATTTTCCAACAAGTGAAGTTGAAAAACATCTACAAACGATCCCAAAATGTCCAAGAAGGAAAAAATTGATGCAGAAGGAAGGCATTTTCATGAAAGATGGGCGAATACATGTTTGTGCTTCAAGGAGAAAAACTTTTGTGCCTTTTGTGTTATGAGGCAGTGTCGGTGGTCAAGGAGTACAATATGCGTCGGCATTTTGACACCAAACACGGAGCTAAGTATGCCAAATTTAGCCTCCAAGAAAAACAACAAATCGTCAAAGAATTAAAAGGCAGACTACAATCACAGCAGGATATGTTCACAAAAGCTACAGCTAAAAATGATGCAGCGGTGTAAGCTAGCTTTATCGTGGCTGAAGAAATCACCCAAGCGTCAAAGAGTTTTTCAGAGGGTGCATTTTTGAAGCGTTGCATGCTAAAGGTGTGTGAGCAGGTGTGCCCCGGCCAGATACAGACTTTTAAAAATGTCAGTTTGTCAAGAAACACCATAGCAGAGAGACACATGAAACTAGCAGGAAATCTGAAAGCACACCTGGCCGAAGAGACACGCAGTTATCAGGCTTTTTCATTGGCTGTTGATGAAAGCACAGACAACACGGATACAGCGCAGCTATCCATTTTCGTAAGAGGTGTGAAGACGGACCTGTCATTGAGGAGCTCTTGCATGTAGCTGCCATGCATGGGACAACAACGGGGAGGGACATTGATGCAGTGGAGAAGACCGTGTGTAAAAATAAACTACCCTGGGAAAAGTTGGTGGGGCTAACTACCAATGGCGCACAGACAACACGGAGCAAAAACAGGCTTGGTTGGACTAATGAAGGAAAAAATGTAAAAAAAAGGAACTGCCACAGACCTTTGATAACATATCATTGCATTAACCATCAAGAAGCTCTGTGTGGTAAGGGTTCTGGAACTGGATGATATAATGACCACCGTCATGAAAACTGTGAACTTTATTCGGGCATGTGGGCTGAATCACCGCCAGTTCCAGCAGGAAAACCCTTGCCTGAACTGTCAGATCCAAAGTGGCTGTGTGATTTTGCTATGTTGTGTGACATAACCGAGCATCTCGCCCAACTGAATCAGAGGCTGCAGGGACGCGAACAAGTCATTACGCAGATGTCCGATATGATCACAGCTTTCCAGCATAAACGTCACCTGTGGAAGTCCCAACTGGAACAGGACAATCTTGCCCACTTTCCTGTTTGTCAGAGCATCTCAGCCTCAGTTCCCTGTGCTTTTTCATGTGCTCGGTTGGCTACCAAAGTGAGCCAGTTAATTAATGAGTTTGAGCGGCGCTTCTCTGACTTCAGCACACAGCACTCAGGCTTTGCCATCTAGCGAATCCTTTTACCACTGATGTCGACAGTGCGCCCTTTCACCTTCAGATGGAGTTAATAGAGCTTCAAAGCGATAGTGGTCTGAGAGCAAAGTTCCAGGATGCTGCAATCAAGGACTTTTACCATCTACTGCCCTCTGCTTTGATTCCACAGCTCCGACTTCATGCTGCCCACATTCTGTCCATGTTTGGGAGCGCCTATCTGTGCGAACAGATGTTTTTAATAATGAATCTAAACAAGACCAAGCACAGATTACTGATGCATCACACTGTCTGGCGGAATGCTACACCACAAGACCTAAAACCAGACATTGACACGCTGACCAAGGGAAAACGGTGTCAGACATCCGGCCAGAAAACAAATTGGTAAGCATTTTTAAAAACCTGAATTAAAAATATAATAACATGTATTTAATAAGAACAGTTTAATATGTGTGCAATTAAATGGTTGAGTTTGCATTTTGTTTTGTGTCTGTTATTTTCAGAGCATGATCAATGGATGAGGATGGTGTGTGATACGGTGTCTCAGGGTGTGGAGGGATGTACTTGGTGTATTCAGGTACAATCAGCATCACCTCATCAACTTCACCCAAAACTAGACCAATATAGTTATGAACTGAGACAAGCCTTACTGTTATTTTTGAGTTAATTAGCCTACATATACTACTTTGAACGTGTAGCAATGGATTCAGTGTGTTTACTGGTGTATGTGTTCATGCAGCCAAATGTTTACAGTAATCAATGGAATCTATGGAAATGCATAGTATTTGTAACTTGAATAAGTAATAATCTAAAGAGAGTTATTTAACAAAATGTTAAGGAGTCATTACAGTAAAAATGTAATGACTCCTTAACATTTTGTGAAATAACTCCCTTTGAGGGCAACCTTATGATGAGGCCACCTGATGTGGCCCTATATGAAAATGAGTTTGACACCCCTGGTGTAAAGAGTAATTACATGGCAACAGGAATTGTGTTTAAACCATAGGGTACGACGGTGGATCACCAGTGTAGTTACATGGTAACTCCACTGGAACTGTCAATTTAATGTAAAATGTAAAACACTGGCCATTATTGTGTAACCACTGGATAAAATCGATGTAAATGATGGTAATTCCAAAGGAACTGATCATTTAATATAAAGCTTTAATAAAGTGTAATACTTTGGTCACTAACCACTGCATTATATATAAAACCAGTATACTACAGTGCTCTTTTTCTACTGTAAGTGTTCATATAAATATTAAATTACAGAACACTGTAATTTAAAGTGTGAAGTGTGTGAAGTCTTAACATTGCTCACCATTGTGTAGCATCATTAATGGAAAATAAAAAAGAAAAATAATGTTAATAAACAGTAATTATTGTACTGTAATTTATTGTATTATATATTAATATCACAGGATCTATCACAGCACATTGATATCACAGGAATTAACCACAGTTCTTGAACATTGGCACACTTTATATGGCAAGCGCATAGTAACCAAAAATAAAAATTTTATATAAATACAACATGATACCCTCAGTATCCTATTTAGGTCATCTAGAACAAAAACAGCATCCATTGTCACATAGTTACATATTTAATGACATTTAAACTTGTATGCCTTTCTAATATCATGGATCAACTGTGCCAAGGCACCTTTCCTATTTCTTCTTCCCAGCCAGTAGTGCCACTGGATGAATTCCAGGTGTTCTATTAGAAGTTTTGTGGTCTTGTTATGCCTGAATATTGATACCTGTGCGTTGATAGCTAGCCAGGCCCGTTCAATATGTTGCGTGTGGCAACCAGCTTGGGGATCAACAAAATTTTCACAGGTATCTGTGTCCTTGTGCACACAGTGCATTGAGATATGCCGTCCAATTGTCACTACAAACAGTTGACCCCTCTGATGTGCTTTGTGATAAGGGGCATTAATGTGTACCTGGAAAGGTCCTTTATCATCTTCAACACTGGTAGACGGCGAGCTCCTTTAAACTACATCATCCCTAATACCCAGCCTTTTCTCCTCTCCTCAGAAAAAAACAGTAGCCTAGATGGAATATGTTCATTTAAAACTAAAAGATACATCGGATAAAAGCCTTACGTTAAATCTTTACTTAGGGTAAGTTGTTTTCCCACTTTTGGGAGACAACTTTGGTGAGCATTTGACGCATACCTGTATAATGAAACAACACTATCTAGCTATTATATATTTAGCTATTAGGTGTCTGGTACATGTTACCTATACATGTATTCCATCCACTTAACCATCATAGACTTACTGAACAGCGATCCATTGCGAATGGAGAGTGTAATTTTCCGGTGTACTTTTCTTTGACAAGTCCTGAAATAATGACATACAAAATGTTAGCACATAAGTAGCAAGCTGCTTATAAGTATGTTAACGTTAATTATCCAAAGTAATAAGTGCCTAACATTACTTACCATATATAACCATCACGTCCATGGTGGGCTGAAAGGCGCATCTTTTTCCCACTGTGTTGACAATCTGGGGCTTTGCAAAGCAAGCCCTTCTTCTGCAGCCATTTGATAATAAATTTTCTGTTTTCCACCACTGCTTTGACGCATTACGTAATTTAATTGCCTTGAATACATAGCCATTTAGGTTCTGCTAGTGTACTAATGGTGTTTGCTGGCCAGTTTTCAATTTTTAGCACCTTGCTGGTAACTGGCTTTCTACAAAATAACACATGACAGTTGACGCATTACATTATGTAAATTTTGATTTGCCTGCAGCATGAACCGCCAACTTTCACTACCCAGCTAGATACCTGGAGAGGTCAGGACTCAGAAGTTAGACAGCAAGCAGTTAGCTGATTTGCCTGCCTCATAGACTGGCAAGTCTGACCTTTTATCCATACATTTTACTTGTGTAGCGATATAGTGAATCTTATTCACTATATGGCTACTAACATGGAAGATTCAAATGGAACATTGTAGTTAATAAACAGCCACCGTAAAGCATCTTCTTACATACAGAAAAGGTCTGTCATAAATACAATTGATGCAATAGTTAACATAGGTTAAGTAAAAAAAAACATGTTATTAGTGTTAAACTTTGCAGAGGAATAGCTTATAGACGTATGTAACGTGCACAACTCAATGGCAGAGGGTACAAATACACATTGAAGGCTGAAGGGAAGGATCCAGAGAGACGCAGGGTCAGCATTCTTTTTTAATTTACCCACTGCCAACCAAGAGACACAGACAGGGAAACAAATTAAAAAAAGAAGAAACACAAACTTATCCCCAATCATTCATTCTCATACTAAAACAAAGTAATGGCCTGTTTTAGATGGAAGCCCTTTCACCATGTCAAGGTACAGGCCAAGAGAGGGGTTTTTTTTTTTGGTTGGTTGGTTAATGGCCCAGTTCCATTTTGGCCCCTTGACACAGGTTAGGTTTCCATACTTGGTATGGAAGGCCATAGTGCCATAGTTTTTGTTGTAATTTCAGATAAATTGTCCCAAAGTATAGAGATTATATAGGCTATCCTATATAAAAGCAGGTTATACATATATATGTAGTTTGTAGGAAGATTCAAAAGGCCAATATGGAACTGAGATACTGAAATGATCAGTCAGTCAATAAACTTTTTATATATAATACAATTTTTAATTTATTTTAATTTAAACATTATAAAATATAGAAACACAGAATTTACAAATGTAGCAACAGATTCACAAACAGCTAAAACCTTATTCAGGAACAGTCTAGACAGAACTAGCACACTAACTTCAATCTGATATGAACCAGAACTAAACAAAAAAATTCAACAAGTGTAAATACTTACCAAGAGAGTCAAACACATTTACCGTACCTACCTTGCAGCCAATGTTACTTACTGTGACCCAGTGATTTGCAGAGACATTTAAAATCTGTACAAACCCTTGAGTTGGTGCAGGCACGGAGGACAGAAGAGCGAGGGATGTGGTAGAGTAGAGCCCCCCCATGTTCAGATGGTGAGCTTTAAGGAGGGCCTGCGCATGGTGGATGGTTTTATCGTCCAACCAAGTGTGCTTGCCGAGGACCATGGATCTGAAGCCCTCCACCCGTGTGCTCAGCAAAGCTGGACAGGCCTGCCCTGGCTGGACACCAGTGATGACAACATCACTGTCCTGAAAGATATAAATGATTAACTCATGTTATCTTTAATGATTAAATCATGTTGAAGTAGAGACAATCATTTTGCATTTTCAGATTTATAGGTATTTGATGGTTTACCTCAAGTGAGTCCTCCTCCCCTATAGAGCAGAGCAGCTCAGGGTCATCTGAACGCCCCGTCTCAGTTGAGGGGGACACACCACTATCCTGGAGTCCAGTGCATGTCACCTGAGAGATGGATAGATTTATTGGATTAGTTAGAAAATAGATGGACATATTAATGCTCATTAGGTAGATCAATATGAGATAAATCTAGTATCATTTTCACCCAATAACCTTGATATATCAAACATAAGAAGTAAACATCAGCAGAAAGCATAAAACCCGAGGATGAATAGCTTTACAAATGATTTAGTCTGTGGTAATGTAGCTGTGAAATTAGTGGTCAAGAGAGTAGATGAGATAATGTCAGAAATTTGAACATGCACCTGAAGTGGATCCACCTCCGACTTGGAGCAGAGCAGTTCATGGTCTTCCGACTGCATAGGCTCTGTTGGAGGGGATGCAGCTTCCTTGGTGTGGAGGCCTGCTTGTGATCCTAAATTGGAAAGTTTTCATTAAAAAAGATTTTAGTGATTCTAACTTAATTCAGATTTTTTTATAAATTAAAAAAAAAAAAAATTAGATGACATACTTATCCGCACAGGCTTCACTGCAGCATAGGGGTCTTGGTTTTCAGGGGCTTCCCATCCATGGTCTTCAGCTGCACCAGGTTGTTTTCTCCAACCTCGATAACTCTATAAAAGAGGCAACATGAAATCAGGATTTTTATTTATTTAGTAAAAATGAATTACATTAAGTGTATAAATGCATTGAATATTTATCTGTGCAAATATAGTCCACATACAGTCTAGGAGAGGCCTTTACCTATACTTGGTTGACCAATCAGCATCCATCGTGCAACCAGGCATTCCACGCTTCCTCTCGTTTTTCTTCAGGAACTCCATGCCTGGGGTGACTCTAAAGCGTTTGGTCCCCTTTTTGGTCCTCCTTCGGTACGCCTCCTTCTGCTTCTCCTGGGCCTTCTCGACATTGGCTCTCACCTTGATAGACAGACAAGCTGACTGAGCATCTTTCTGTAGCACTATTTAAAAGAAGGCAACTATTAAGTGAATAATGAATGACTTCATCATAATCACCTTTTCAAAAACCTCCCCATCCTTCTCAGCCATGGCCTGGATGAACCTCTCAATGTCCTCCTCATCTGGAACGACAACTTGCACCTCAGGAAGGTCTCCAGTGATCTGAAATTTTGCAATGTGGAGACGGAAGCAACAACAGACTAACAGTCAAAAAATGACTGAACCTTCAAATACAATGTTTAAGGGTTATTTGGGCTTTAATATTTAATCTCTACTGTACAGGGGTTTTCTTAACATTCTCAAGAGGCAGGAGTTGCAATGATGGGAGGGACCCTTTCCTACTACAGTACATGGAGGATGGTTTTAGTATGTGGCCAAATCAATTCAGACTCAATGTTAAGAGAATAGTACCTCTAGAGGCCTCTCAGAACATGACATTTCATTAATGGTTAAGATATTGATTGGATTGATTGAAGGTCATATGACTCAAACACAAGTCCAACTCAATGTGCAAACAACTCAGTTTATATTATGTCTATGTCTGTACACAGAATAGTACAAACAACCACACCTGTTTCTTTGCAAAGAGAGAGTGTGGATAAAATGTTGATTTTCACTGTATTGCTTTCCAAATGTAATCCTGTTAACAGAATTCATGTTATATATGTTAAACCCCATTCAGTGATAAGCAAATACCAATAATACGGAGTCCATCTGAGTGACTGTACTACAGAGCAATGTGGAAAAAAATGGTCAGATCCTTGTCTAAAAATAGTCCTCGGATATCTGACTTACTCAAGCTTCTTGGTCTTTAGCTCACTGGTAGTAGTGCCCATTACTTTGTCCCATAGCTCCTAGTCTCCTACCAAAATCCAAAGATAGCAGTGGATAGCATCACACTGTTTCTTTTCATGGATGATGTATTTATTGAATTTTTACTTGTAATTCAATGTAATTCATGTAAGTGTTTAAAAAATAACACAGCAATTTTATGGAGAAATATAGAAAGATAATGAATTGTAATAGACAGTCAAAAGTTCTGTTTATATCATGGTCAGTTGTTGTGTGCTATCACACATCCATCCTGAAATAAATAGTAATACATGACAGATTACTTCCCTGAGCCTGAGAAAGGAAGCCAAAAACATCTTGGGCACTAGCACTGACAGCAGCAGTGACACTGATGACAAGTCCCTGACCTCTTCCTAAAGATGACATTCCACGGAAGAGGAAAAGAGGTCACAAAAAGAAGACAAAGAAGGCTAGCAGGCCAAAACCTGCCAGGCACAGCTCTCGTGGTAAGCACATTTGCTGTTTGGATCCCATTTTTCTGTTTTTCATTCCCTCATCCCTGTTACTGCCAAAAGCAGGCATATCTTAAACCATGTAATTTCTCCATATAACACATAAAAATAATGTATTAGTTGTGTTTTAGGTATGTCTTGTAAACATTAGAACACAAACTGTTTGTATTTAATTTTTTTGTAATTTATTGATGGTAGAACACACTATTTTCATGCATAATGAGGAATGGGCAGAGCGATGTATGTGTGGCTGAAGTGTCAGAATGCATATGCTTTCAACAGACAGCATATAACAGTTGCCTGCACTTGGTGTTTCTGTCCTTGCCCTGAAAGAAAAGACAAGAGCAAATAAATGTATTTCAAATACTAATAGTTGTGTAGAGTTATTGCAGTCCATAACGCACCTGTCATATGACATATCCCTTATACAGGTGACAGATTGGGTTGCCGATACTGATGGTATCATGTTGAGTTTATATTAAATTTTTATTTTTGGTTATCATGCTCTTGCCATGTTTATAAAGCACACTTGCCAATTTTACAGTGCCAATGTTCAAGAACTGTGGTTAATTCCTGTGATATCAATGTGCTGTGATAGATCCTGTGATATTAATATATAATACAACAAATTACAGTACAATAATTACTGTTTATTAACATTATTTTTCTTTTTTATTTTCCATTATTGATGCTACACAATGGTGAGCGATGTTAAGACTTCACACACTTCACACTTTAAATTACAGTGTTCTGTAATTTAATATTTATATGAACACTTACAGTAGAAACAGAGCACTGTAGTATACTGG
Source organism: Albula glossodonta (assembly GCA_019788955.1). NCBI lineage: Eukaryota > Metazoa > Chordata > Actinopteri > Albuliformes > Albulidae > Albula > Albula glossodonta. Next base: position 20,830 of record JAFBMS010002626.1, read on the forward strand.
TTTTATATATAATGCAGTGGTTAGTGACCAAAGTATTACACTTTATTAAAGCTTTATATTAAATGATCAGTTCCTTTGGAATTACCATCATTTACATCAATTTTATCCAGTGGTTACACAATAATGGCCAGTGTTTTACATTTTACATTAAATTGACAGTTCCAGTGGAGTTACCATGTAACTACACTGGTCATCCACCGTCGTACCCTATGGTTTAAACACAATTCCTGTTGCCATGTAATTACTCTTTACACTCTGTGGAGTTACCATGCAAGTGCACTGATGTTACACAATAGTGACCTAAGGATTACACTTTGTATTAAGTGGACAGTTCCTGTGGAGCTACCATGCAAGTAAACTGATGTTACACGGTGTGTTAGGACTTTTTCCTTCCCCACCAAGGGTCACCAGAGACTCTTTGAGTTGAACTGGTTTTTGGATTTCTCTCTGGATTCTGCTTGGATTTTTTGCCTGTGTTTTTTTTTTTTTTTTTTGCTTTTGGAATATTCCTGCGGAGTTTCCATGTAAGTACACTGGTATTGAAATGCTGCTCAATAGTTGTTGTAATATTTGATTGTTACCGATGTTATTAATTATCTTTACTTGTCTATGCAAAGCACTTTGGGATGCATCCTGCTCAAAAGGTGCTACAATAATAATAATAACAAACCCTGAGAAGATTCCATATAAACATGTGAAAAGTTTATTTCAAGTTTATTTCATTCTCCATTTTGTTAGTTCTAATATCCATTTAAATAAAAAGTCCCCAAAATGTCAAAATTTCTAACAATCCATACATTGTCGCAAGCCAGATGAAATGCGCTGATTACAATGTTTACAATGGTTCAGAATGGAAGCTAGCCTCTAGCTAGCTAAGCTGTGTTTAGTTTGTGACGTAGTACAAGGTATGTGAGGAACTGCAGGGAATATATTCCCCATTGACCTTGAATGGCTTGAATGGCTGTGTTCCAATCCCAAATAAAATCCTCCCTTCACTTCTTCCCTCCAATCGAGTGAGCCACCAGTGCCAGTGACGTAGCGGGCGAGGGAGCCCTTCCCAAGCAAGGGGGAGCAATGGAGGGGAGGGGTTATGGCTTTTTGAATTGGAATGACCCTTGCGGTTCTTCCTCGCTTTACATTCCTTTGCAAGGACTGGATTGCTGCGATGTGTTCCTTGCAGGCTGCAGTACCTGTTCCAGTTCAACTCTCCACTGCATAACCAATGTAAAGACAGAGAGAGTCCTCTCTAGGCTATGTTATGTAACTTAACCAGAAATGTAGTTAGACAGTGAAGATGCATGTTAGCTAGATATGCCTACATGTTAATTCCCCATGCCAAAATCCTTATATTTTCAATGACCATAAAATAATTTTAAATCGATGTTTTTATCTCCTATTAATTGATGTGATGTTATTTTCAATAAAGTTGCCAAGCTTTTCCGATGCGAAGCCACTTATTTGTATGCACAATTTAATTATATTAAATAATTATGGCAATCATAAAAATAGTTATTATTTGCGTAGCACCTTTTGAGCAGGGTACATTCCAGAGCGAAAATGTAAGTTATTTTTAACAAAATGCATGGCTATGGCAGCTATGCCTCCACCAGCTTATGAGGGCTTATGGTTAAAATTTCATGGCCAAAATGTATGTTTTTTTTTTTTTTTTGGACTACCAATTAACTTGATAAGTGGCTATTGAGTGTTGGACATTTCCCCATTGAATCTGTAAGAATTAAATAACGACCACCACCACCAACATAGCATTTTATTGAGTGGTTTGTATAATCAATCAGCAACGGAGGTCTTTGAACTTGGTAAACTTTGTTTTTAAATTTGCTAGTTCTTTGGTAGCAAGAGCATAATATTCAAATAAAGTTTAACACGTGGGCAAGCATCGCTGTGCATTCTGGGCAATATCAACGCTTGGAGGGACGATTTTTGTTGGCTCTGTTGCAGGTAGTAAAACCTAGGGCTTGAGCAAATGAAATTTCATCCTTCCCCCGACAAATCTGTAATGGAATCTCCCTCAAGGTGACAGCGATCTTAAATAGGGAACTTTATGAGGATTCCCTCCTCAATTGGAGTGCTAGTGAGCAGGAAGAAGCATTCTTTCGGATTGGAACACAGCTCTCCATATTGATTTAAATCCATGCATGCGTACTTTGCATTTCCGGGCACAAATAATAGCTGATCATTGCATACCAAACTTTAGTATGGGCAGCAATGTTCCCTCTAAGTTGTAGGCTTGCCAATCCCGCACTGCTCCCGTGTTCTCCGCGCAAAACAAAGCTATGCAGCGCATAAAATAAAATCCAACATGAACTGTAAATAAAATGTACCATTTTGCAATGCAACTCAGTTAGTGACAGGTGACTGACAAGCGGTAACTACAGATAAAACAATGACTAACATTGTGCAGCCAATGATATGATGCGGTTCACACGTATTTACTAACCCAGGCAATCAATGTCATTAACAGCGCTTTATGCTTAAGTATCGCTGTTTTGCAGGTTAGCATATAGCTAACGGTGTGGCGGAGTTAAGAGAGGTGAATGCTGCCAACCCTTTACTATGGCGAAACGAACAGGCTGTGGCACATCTACTCACCAAGCCAAAGTAAAAAAAGAAATGCGGTTCCTTTAAGATGGAATGTCTGTCGGAGTATGTGCGAACAGAAGAACAAGAGGTGAAACTGGGTGAGATTTTGTCTTTTTCGAGTGAGAAAGGGCTGCGCTGCAAAACCTGGGCTGCGTTCCAATCCGAAAAAATGCTTGCTTCTTCGTGCTCAAGCCCTCGGTTTTCCTCCCTCCAACGGAGCCAACAAAAATCATCCCTCCAAGCATTGATACTGCCCAGAATGCTTTGCTCATCCTCCCTCGGAACAAAAAATTATCTCAGCCATTTCATTTCTGCAGAAGAAATTATGGCAGCGAAAACGGCGTACAAATGTAAGAATTGTGTATGAGCAGTGTGTCAATGTGTGATATATGAAAGATGTAAATGTGAATAGCAAAGTGTGGGGGTAGGAAGCATCTGTTTTGCGTTAAGTATGTAACTTTATAGTTCGTTTTTGTTGTAGCCCGTGAGGGCTGTTGCAGTGCTTAATTATACAAGATAACTAACTAGGTGCTGATAGAAGTAGCAAACATGATAAAAGTTTGGCTGATGGTAAATATACTGATGAGACTACAATCGATGGTACATGATTGTCTGTAGGCTTGAAAATAGTCAATGCACATCTGTAAAAAAAAATCAGTATGAACACAAACTTGCTATCGTGCACAGTAACTCGCTGCTTCTCAGTTGTTGGTTAAATTATATACCATAAACTAACGTTAAGTGGTACCTTAAGTACGTTTCGGTTAAAAATAGTTTTCATGTTTTGTCATATAACTTCATTACTGGTGCTGTTAATTGTGTTAGTATTATAGCTTTCTTTGCTAGACAGCCAGCAACTAGTACATTGAAGTTTCTCTCAAATTTTATATTAGCGATATATGCGGTATAATACTTGGTTACAATTACGAGACCATACCTGGTTATGAAGTCTTTACTGTGACTGCGTTTCTCTCAAATACTGGAAAGACAGAAATTAAGATGGCCAAAGTTATTTTAACATTTCGTCTTAAGGGTCTGACGCAGAGACCAGCGAATTAATACGCTACAGGGGCGAGAACGAGGAGCTTTTCTCTGGGGGGGAAAAAACTGCGCAAACAACGGATGGGCGTGTGTACCATACTAGCTTACCTTATTCCTACCTCACCTTTTTTGTATGACTTTTAAAAACTTTTACGTTTTGCTAATGAAATCATGCACAGCTACTCCATATTAAGAGGCTGTACGTTATATTTATTAATTTGGTAAAGGTGATGTATACCATTATGAGTACTATGTCCTGTAAACAGACACTGCATTGTTATCCAGTCAAATACAGTAACCCTGAATTAATGTAACACTTTTTAACATTCCTCATATTGTATGGCTGAGGAATATGCTAATAGTGGCAGTTTAGCCAGACAAACAATTGATGGCTTTTCCTGTGTCTCACATCTTTCTCAGTACAAAAGATTGACTCTTAATGGGCCATTTGTACTCAAAGGACATTCCAGGATGGGGTGCTAGGTGTTGAATGCTAGGTATTGGCTTGAATGTATGTGTGGAGTTCTGGTGAACTGGTTCTTTTGTATTGTTAATTAAATTAAAAAAAATACAAGGTATGATTAGGACTGATCACTTTAACAGGCTTGTTTCATAGAAAGTAATTGACCTTATGCAGTCTGCAATACAATTCTTTTTATCATGATTTCCACTGGCATAATTGTTAGTAGTTGCACATCTGTGGACCTGTGTTGTCTCAACAACCCTTGCTGCCCTGAATTCATAGTGTTTAGAGTAAACTTGATGATTTCCATGGTCAGTCGCACAACTTTATGTTGCTTATCCCCTAATCATGTAGTTAATCTTGTAGTGTCTTACAATCTAAAGAGGCTTAAAAAACTGGTGTCATGCACAGTACATCAGTGTGTTTGCTCCTAAAATGTAGTGCTGCGTAACTGAGGTTGTTAAAGTTATAAAGTTCATCATGTTTCTTTGTAGCACTATCTACTACCTATTTCCCCTTATTTTTACAGTTACTTATAACATGTGCAAAGATTTCCATTCCAATGCCGTTTTCAAAGTATGTCTTTCAGCTGTCTTTTTGGCTTGAAGGTACTTTGAGAACACTATGAAAATGAAAGATAAATACAAGTGTTGTTATTTTTGTAGGAGTTGAGAAACCCACGAACAGGGACAGGCGCTGAGGAGGGCACAACCGCTTCGTGGAGGTGGTTCTCTGCCATGCAGGAGGCAATTTGTCCCCCTGTCCTGATTTCCTCATGCAGCAGTGACCCCTTCATGCGAGCTGTGCCCTCGCAGACTGAGACAGGCAACCACCACACCACCCCTCCCGTGGAGTCAGTTGAGCCAGCCACAGCCAGCTGCCCCCCCACTCCTCCATCAGCAGTCCAGCAGGCAGGGAGTGAGACAGCCACCCCCCACCCCTACTTCTGCACCATGTTGGCAGAGCCACATACCCCCCTACTTCAACTGCAGCAGAAGAGCCAGCCACCCAATCCAACCCCTTCAGAGAGGCGGCACCCCACCCTTCCCCACAGCACCAGACGCAGGCGCCCACCTCCACCCCTCAAGCAGCACTGAGGACAGCCCCAGAACACCAACCCCCTGCAAGAGAAAGAGAATGGACAGACTGGTGGCTGTCTTGGAAAAAGAGTCCAAGAGAGACGAAGAAAGATTCAGAGTAATGCAACAGCAAAACCAAGATGTAATAAACATCTTAACTAGAATAGCAGATAGGCACCAGCCACAGTAGTTTTATATGGTGTTGTGGCTTGCGGGGTGGTGGGTAGCTGTCACGGTTGGGGTGAAGAGGCCTGGGGGGATGGGTGGCTGGGAAATATGAAGGTGAGGGGCTAGGGTGTGAAAAGGCCTGGGAGGGTGTTAATATGGGTCTGAGTATGTTTTTTGTTGTTCTGTGTGAAGTTTTGGGGTTCATTAAATATGTAAAAAAAACAAAAAAAAACAACAGTTGTTTTTGGTGTCCTTTATTTTATTCA
>JAFBMS010002627.1:0-26423 GCA_019788955.1 Albula glossodonta
GTGTGTGTTTGTGCGAGACTGTGTGTGTGTGTGTGTCTGTACATATGCGTGTGAGTGTGTGTGTGTGTGAGAGTGTAAGAGTGTGTGAGTGTGTGTGTGAGAGAGTGTGTGTGTAGGTGGTGTGTGGAGAGTGTGCGTGTGTTGTGAGAGAGTGTGTGTGCGGTTGTCTGTGTGTTATGGCGGGTCTCATGTATCTGCACTTTGGGATTCACTAGGGCTTCTGAGCCAGCCTGGTGCATTCTGGGATTTGTGCAGAAAGCACAGGGTGCATTCTCAGATTAATGGTATAATAAGAGAGTGCATTCTGGGAATACCTTCGCCAGTCACATTGGCACAGTGCTGCTTTGGCTCATCGCCATTTGCTTTGTCTTTGGACTCTTCATTTTTCCACAAAGCATTAGTTCCAGTAACATTGCCCACTCTCCACATTTAGGGTTCTGCTGACGCTCCGGTCTGTCTGTAATCAATCGATTTAAAAACATGATCTCAGTCTGAGAGAATCATCCCCAATGCGTGCAGTAAAAACAGAAGCATGAGCTGGTGTCTCTGAAGGAAGGTGCGGGGGGTGAGATGGGACATTATTTATTCTACATGGTAAGCACAGCTATTTATGCTATAATTTCAGAGTAAAACCATCCCTCAAGACATTAAAAAATGTCTAATTAAGAGCAATTAACAACTTGATAACATTCAGGGTTTGCAACTGAGGTTTGAGTGAAAAGCGGCCCCACAGGGCTGGCACTGAGATCCACTGCTGTAGAGATTGTGCTTAATTAGATCCTCTAATGTCTGCAGGGATGAACAGCCCACCATCACACATTACGGCTCACATAGGCTGCGCTTACCATGGGGAATAATGTCCCATATTCACTTACAACAGCTCATGCTTCAGCTCCATAACTGTGCTAACTGCAAAGGGTTTACAATATTTCACTCATTCAGCTCCAGCCTGACAGGGGATGTGGGTTTGAGGATGGACACCTGGCTACTGCAGCTCAGTGATTCTCATTTACGGCAGCTAATGCGCACATGCCATAAGGTCTCACAGGCACTGTTTTGTCCCTGTGGTGTTGCCGTATGTCTGGCAGGGTTTTGGGACCCTGCAGGGGAACACTGGGCAGGGAATGATTGTCATCCACCACCTGACCTCTGCGCGGGAGTACACATTGAGCGTGCTCTGAGAGATGCTGAGGGCAACGAGGCACGCTCCCTCTACCAGCACTTCCACATTGATGGCGAGGCAAAGAACTACAGGTACATCAGTCACATGGCAGTGCTTCTGGAGAGGACCCCGTGAGGCTGTCCTGAACGTTGCCTGAGTGGTTTTAATGCTGGTTAATCTGGATTGTGGTGCTTGTGTGACTTTGACGTCACGCTCCCTTCCTTCATCTGATCCTCAGCACATGGGCAGGTGAAAGCAGTGTAGCAGAGACCACACCTGGTCCATCAGTGTTCACCTTAGATCACTGAGATTTTAAGGTGGAGGGGGGATAACACTTCAGGGAAGTTGGACAGAACTGTGGGTGACAGACAGTGAGTTTAATGACAGGCCTGCACAAACTCTTCTGTTACAACTCAGTAAAAAGGGCTGACCAACAGCAGATGGGCTTTCCTCTGAGCCAGGTTCTGCTCCAGGTTATCCTGACCTGGAACTCGGGGGGCTCTTCCTGCCACTGCACCTGGGGCGTGCTCTGAGGGGCTCAGGCCTGGGTCTGTGCGCCCTGGCGTGCTCTGAGGGCTCAGGCCTGGGATCTGTGCGCCCTGGGCATGCTCTGAGGGCCTCAGGCCTGGGATCTGTGGCCCTGGGCGTGCTCTGAGGGCTCAGGCCTGGGATCTGTGGCCCTGGGTGCTCTGAGGGCCTCAGGCCTGGGGATCTGTGCGCGCCTGGGCGTGCTCTGAGGGGCCTAAGGCCTGGGATCTGTGCGCCCTGGGCGTGTCTGAGGGCCTCAGGCCTGGGATCTGTGCGCCCTGGGCGTGCTCTGAGGGCCTCAGGCCTGGGATCTGTGCGCCCTGGGCGTGCTTTGAGGGCCTCAGGCCTGAGATCTGTGCGCCCTGGGCGTGCTCTGAGGGCCTCAGGCCTGGGATCTGGCGCCGGGGCGTGCTCTGAGGCCTCAGGTCTGGGATCTGTGCGCCCTGGGCATGCTCTGAGGGCCCAGGCTGGGATCTGTGCGCCCTGGGCGTGCTCTGAGGCCTAAGGCCGGGATCTGTGCGCCCTGGGCGTGCTCTGAGGGCCTCAGCCTGGGATCTGTGCGGCCCGGGCATGCTCTGAGGGCCTCAGGCCTGGGATCTGTGCGCCCTGGGCGTGCTCTGAAGGGCTTCTCTGTGACAGCCACTGCTGTATAAAAAGTGCTGCATGAATGTAATTAGAGTTTGCTCAGAGTTTTGGGACATGGACTCCTGTGTGGGAGGAGCTTGATCTGGGCTTTGTGACCTTTGACCCCACAGCCTGCATGTGAGTGGGTTCAGTGGTTCTGCGGGCCGCACCAGCAGCCTGGCGCAGTCCGGCACGCCGTTCAGCACCAAGGATCGCGACAACGACCGCTGCAGGTGCAAGTGTGCGCAGCTGGCAACAGGAGGTAACGACCCGCCATAGCAACCACACAGAGGCACTCCTGTCTCTAGCACGCTAACAAAGTACACACAGAAATGAGGGCAACGCAGATATTACCACCCACTGTCTTCCCCTTTAGCCCAGCTCTCCTTCCCACTCTCTCTCCCTCCATCGCCATATCTCTCCTCTGATGGAATTCCCTCTCCCTTAGCTAAGCCCCCTCTCACTTCAGCTTCGGCCTGGACAGAATGAGTGAACAGCAATAACTCATAACAGTCTGTGAAAAACACACACATCTGCATCAGAGAGCTTAGCCATATCTATCAACTAACATCCACTTAGACAGGCATCGGAAATGAAAATCGAATGAACCTCCTAACTGAGCGTGCTCAAATGAACACTACTCACTGAACATTGTCACATGAGCACTATTATACTGAGCGTGCTCAGATGAACATGACTCACTGAGCATTGCCACATGAACACTATTATACTGAGCGTGCTCAGATGAACACTGCTCACTGAGCATTGTCACATGAACACTATTATACTGAGCGTGCTCAGATGAACATTACTCACTGAGCATTGCCACATGAACACTATTATACTGAGCGTGCTCAAATGAACACTACTCACTGAGCATTGTCACATGAACACTGTTATACTGAGCGTGCTCAGATGAACATTACTCACTGAGCATTGTCACATGAACACTGTTATACTGAGCGTGCTCAGCTGAACGCTGCTCACTGAGCATTGTCACATGAACACTGTTATACTGAGCGTGCTCAGATGAACATTACTCACTGAGCATTGTCACATGAACACTGTTATACTGAGCGTGCTCAGATGAACACTACTCACTGAGCATTGTCATATGAACACTATTATACTGAGCGTGCTCAGATAAACGCTGCTCACTGAGCATTGTCACATGAACACGGTTATACTGAGCGTGCTCAGATGCGCTCTCCCTGTTGCAGGCTGGTGGTTCGAGGCCTGTGGCCCCTCTAATCTGAATGGGGTGTTCTACACGGGCAGCTCCAGCGTGGCACACTACAACAGCATCAAATGGTACTACTGGAAGGGCCCCAGCATGGTCGCTGCCATGACAACCATGATGGTACGGCCCCTCGACTTCTGAGGGGGGTATGGAGGGGTGGAGCCTGTCGATTATGATGTCACAGAGGGACTAACGGTCCTGAGGAACAGCTGTCACGGTTATCACAGGGATTCAGGAACAGACAAATCACCCTCATGCTATCATGGCATGATGCCCTGAACACAGAGGACCGTTGGAGTGGTTATGGTAGCACACTTCATTAGTATATCACCCAGCGGCCTGCGGGGTTTTCAGCTGTAGCGTATTAGCATATGAGTCCTTACCACAGAGGACCGCTGGACCATGAATCCGTTGACCAGGTGTGTTCTCATGTTCTCTGGGTCTGCATTTATAACACCCAAGTTTCTGATTACTCTGAGCAGCCCATCAGTTCATGAGTCCGTCACAGGGACAGTGATGTCATCTCTGAGCAGGAAGTGGAAGGAGCTCTGTGTCCGTAGCCTTGCGCCTGTACCTTCAGAAAGCCGTGCTGACAGGATGGATCTGAACATGGTCTGAGACAGACAGCTGAAAATCTTACAGTCCTGCCACTTGAGTTAACACCTTTTGTGATGTTTTGAAGAGTACATGTTTGTTTGATAAATATACTATATTATACAATAAAACAATTTGTAATCTAATAAAATCACATTTCATTTCTTACATTTTGTGAATCAGTGAGTGAGCTTGACATTGGAGATTGTCAGACACAGACAGACAAAGACAGAGGAGAAGATAGACAGGAGACCACAGATGGGATTTCCTCTCAGTGAGCACATAGCAGTCTCAAAACGAAGTGGAGAAGCTCTGTCTCCGCGAGGAGATGAATAACAGATTGCTTTAATAAGAGGAGTTAGTCTGGATGCCATAATTAATACAGGCTGAACGGCACACTGTGGACACAGGCAGGGGACCTCCAGGAGGCTGGCAGTCTGTCTGTTCTCTCAGCAGGCCACACTGTACTGCCACACCATCAGGACTACCTCCACTAGCCACCAGAGGGCACTGCCAGCACAAACAGCCTTCAGAGGGCCACTTCAGAGAGGAAATGAAAGGTCTTTCATCTAAGTGGTCAGCTCACACACAAAGGGTGCAGTGCATGCGGGAATAACCTAATCACTGCAGTCAGTGCAGAAAAGAAGGCAAATCTCACCCTCTCTCACCCCACCTCTCTCTCTCTCCCACCCCACCCCCCCCGACCCCCCCCACACACACACACACACACGCACTCACATGCACACGTGCACACACTCAACACACACACACTCACACGCACAATTACACACACACACGTGCACAGACGCACACACACACACACACACACACACAGTTGACCCAGAATCTCTGGCAGGATGCCCTGAGCAGAGAGGCGGAGGAGCACCTCAAACACACACAGTCTCAGGAGCTCACCTGAGATCCACAGCACTGAAAATCTACAGCGCATTAATGAGAAATCAGGGTGTTCTACAAGCCGCTGCTACAGGGATTACAGACTCACGCTTTATTAAGACTCAGCCAGTTCTCTGACTAATTCATTTGCAGCCAGGTACCAGCACATCTGTGATGGACAGGAATACAGAGCTTAAGAGGATCACCTAGAAACTCTGTGAGCTTAACAAGCTATTATTCAGTCATTCCTACAGACTCTGTGAGCTTTCATGAGCCTTTGTTTAGTATTTAACCACTCAAGTACTCTCATAGATAAATACATGTACAAATCAATACAATTACAAATATAAAACACATACACAACAGTGTGCGGACCCATACAGACACAAACACACACGTGGACGCGCACACACGCACACACACTTGCATACTTAAGGCTATCTTAACATTCAATACTTAACATTACCAATGATCTGTTCCCGCTCTCTCCTGTCATTCTCTGTCCTCTCTTAATTTCCTCTGGTAATTCTATGTATTGATCAAACAATAAAAAAAAGGACTCAAACACCCTCTTATGAAAAAAAAAAGTTTTGCACAGCTTGAAAGAAATCAATTCCCCCTCTTCATCGCTTTCAATTCCACCTCTACAGCGCTTTCAGGAGTTTCAGAATCAATGTGCATCTGAGTATTGTGTGGGTCAGTGAGTCACTCTCACAGTATTTATTAGTTTTCTCCAGCTAATGACGAGTGAAGAGCTCTTCAAACCCATCAAATTGTTCTCTTAAACTTTTGATTTGAAACCGGCCTCCTCAGGGTTTCATGTCACGCAGCGGGTTAGCATATTCACTGCCTGATGTTTTGGCTGCTGTCATCTTACAGCTGACAACAGCTATCATGAGAGAATGCTTAAAAAACACACACCAGGTGGAGAAACAGCTAAGAATTATTAAAGAACAACAGAAACAACTTTGTTTTTGTATCAAAATACTTATAACAAACTCTCCCTTCAACACCTGAGGGGTCACTGCTGATAAAGACTGTTTATAAACACTATCACTGTTAATAAACACTGCAGCTGCTCATAGACTGTTTATAAACTGTCATCATACTTATAAACACTGAAACAAGTAACAAAGACTGTTTAAAAACACCAAGACAGTATTTATGAACAGTTATAATGTTCATTAACACAAACTTCTCATTAAGACTATTTATAAACACCCATGGACTGTTATAAACACTAATACTGTTCACAAGCACTGAAAAATATAATAAAGAGAGTTTATAAACACTGTTGTGATTTCTCAATGCTCATTGGCTCTTAAGGCCGTCTATAAACACTAATAATATTTATAAACACTGTCTGTGCACACACATCTCATAAACGGCTCTTTTTGTCTTATTACGTTTTACAAGACAGAGAAATTTAGTTTACTCATAATAAAGTATGCATAATAAAGCACAGTAAAGTATCATTATTACTTATAAAATATTATTGTTGTGACATAAACACATTCTGCCTTGTAGAAAGTTGAGTCATAGTAGAACAGGCAGTTTTTCAGTCGCACGAGGAGGCTATTTCCCATATGTCACCCAGCAGGTCCCACCCAGAAGCATTATTTACAGACTGCTGCATTTTGCTGAATCCCAAAATCTGAGTCTAAAGGACAGAAAATCAGGAATTCTAGTGGGGAGCATATCTTGTCAGGTAATGTGTTTTTTCACAGACTGATCCAAGACCTGTTTTCAAAAGCCCATAGCATCACAGAGATGGTTTAAAAGCAGCGGTGCAGTGCTTTGTGACTGAGGAGAGATGTATATTCTCAGAAGTCCGTCTGTCAAGAAACGGCTGACATAGTCAAGCTTCAGCAGCTCACACACCTGTGAGAATAAGATGTCAAAGTGCCGAGAACATTTCTTCCACATGGCACTGCTTTTCGACAAGTAAGCCCCAAAAAAAGAGCCCTTTGAAATATTGAAAAGTTGTTTATCAGAGCGAGACTGAATTTGAGCGACTTTTTAAAATTCCTGACATAAAGGACACTGTTCATTTGTGGAAGCGTTTTAAAGCCGGACCTGCCTGCCTATTTCACCACAGCTCCTTTGTGCCAGAATCGGCGCTAAGAAACCAAGGAGAGGAGGCTGGTCTCAGTCTGTCTCTGCAGCTTTGGTTTGATCACCCACATTGAACTCTAAGGTTGAAAGATGTGAACAGATATTTAAAAGGGAACTCAAGTGGAACAAGAATGAGAATATGATAGCAGACTACTCAAATACTTCTGAGACGCTGAGCTTCACATTCTTTCACAGATTTAATAAAATGTATTTGTTGTGTTAGCTAGATATGTCCCTCTTACTAAAAATAAGAGGTACATAAAAAAAACAAAAAAAAAAAAGGCTAGAGCTACTGTAGATTACTGTTCTGCTCATTCTGTGCTCTGGAATATTATAATGCAGCATTTCTCAGACATGCAAACTTTCCTTGGATGCGCACCAGGAGCAGGTCTGGGCTCTGAGTGCAGAACTGTTTGCCCAGTGATGTAAAAGGCTTAAATGAAGCCGATTTTTCTGGGACGGGACTCTGAAGATCAGGATACTGTAATTCGCTTTTTATCATATCGGTAGATCCATCAATTTACCGTCAAAAATTGATTTTAGAGCAAAGTTACTCTTTCTGCAAATAAATTACTGAGAGTTTTTTTGAAGATGGTTTTCCATTCTGTGTGTACCCTTCCTGACCACAGGGAGGAGCTGTGGAGCCACTGCAGGCCCTCCACGGTGACCTCAGCGATGGGATTAAAATTCCACATGGAGGCCTCGGCACCGTATTGGACCTGAGGAGACGTGAGCTGCTTACGTCAGTGTCCCCTTTAGAGGACACACAAGAAACACAAGATTAAAAAGTACATTTAAAAAACAAAATAAAAAAAACATCCAGAGATTTTTTTAAACTGCTATGGGCTGCTGTTGGGTTGGTATATTTATAATTTATTATATTTTTGAAAATAACATATAATAAATTATAATATATCTTATAAATGGTTGCATTGTGGCTTCCTGTCGGTGTGATCTTTCATATTTTTCTCCATGTTTTTCCTGCAGTTACTCCCTGCATTGCTCTCTCTGAATCTTGCTGCAGTGCAACCTTCGAAAAAATCTATAAAAGTTTGTTCAAGTTGCTGGAACTGGGTGCACACAAACTGAAAGACCTACAGAAGTGATGGAAACTGGGGGAGGTGAGCTTCTCACACACATGCACACACACACACACGTAAGCATCCATACACACAGATATGTAAGCGCACACACCCATATAATATAATACATATAAATATATAAGCACAAGAACACACACACATGCTCACTCATTCACACACACACATGCTCACTCATGCACACACACACATGCTCACTCATGCACAGGGACATATGTAGGCACACACATTTACAGACACACTCTTATACAGCCGTTTTGGCCAGTTTGTCTTACGCAGAGCACCTGTGTGACAATGTAAGGACCTAATTGGTAAAGATGTGGTTGGAGATGGGGTGGAGAAGACATGGATGCTGTAGATGACTCCCCTGCGGTCAGGGACGGGGTGGAGAGACACAGGTCTCTGCAGTAATTGCCTGTGTGTCTGAGGAGTGATCACACTGTCCCTCCCACAGTGCGTATCGCTGTGTCTGAGCTGCCCTCCACAGTGCAGAGTGCTAATTAACTGTGTAATGGGGAGCTTAATTAGCCAGGGACGTCAGAGGGATCAAAGCTCAGGTACTTACCGTCTGACTGGAGAGCTGTCAGGTCAGCTCTCCACCTGATGTGGTGTGTGCTGGTAAGTGCGCTGTCTGTGTGTGCGTGTGTGTGTGTGCATGCGCACTGTCTTCTCTCTGCCTCTCTCTGCTGAATATAGGAGTCTCAATGACAAAGACCTCAGACATGTAATCTACTTTAGTTCAGTAAAAACAGTGAGTGTGGGGCTTAATTGTTTTTTTTCCATGAAAAGAGTAACCAGGGAAACCACTGAGAAATCCAGGTTTAGTTCTGCCAGCAGAATAAAGGGTTACAGCTGGAATTTAATGAACTTAACTTCATCCTGATGCTAGATTTCACTGAGTCTTTCTACACTGAGAATCAGTGCTTCATACAGATCAGCAGGTAGTGTTACAGAGGTGGAGATCACAGAGATCCATAAGAGTTTGTGACCTGCTGTGTGTGTGTGTGTGTGTGTGTGTGTGTGTGTGTGTGTGTGTGTGTGTGTGTGAGTGTGTGTGCGTGTGTGTGTGCGTGTTTGTGTTCACAGACCTGACGTGTGAATATGTATGTACGAGTTTATGAATGTGTGAGTATGTTTGTGTGTATGTAGTGGGTGTGTGCATGTGAATTTGCATCTGCATGGGAGTGTGTGAATGTGTGCATGTGTATAAGTGTGTGTGAGTGTGTGTGTGTGTCTGACAGTGTGTGTTTCTGTGTGTGCACTGTCTGTAGAAAGAACATACCTGTCAGCATCACACTGTACAGAATCCCTGCCTGCCTCTCCTCACTGCAACCTGGAGATAAAGAAGAGAGGATCATTCATAATTCAACAACAATTCAACAATAATTTAATATCTTCCTCCCCTCCCCTCACCGCCCACCCCCCTCCCCTGTTGCTGTGCCCTCAGGGGCAGGACTGGCTCCTCCGGGACACACTGTGCTCCCTACAGACCCAGGGAACACTGTGCTCCCTACAGACCCAGGGAACACTGTGCTCCCTACAGACCCAGGGAACACTGTGCTCCCTACAGACCCAGGGAACACTGTGCTCCCTACAGACCCAGAGAACATTGTGCTCCCTACAGACCCAGGGAACACTATCCTGCCTACAGACCCATGGGAACACTATCCTGCCTACAGACACAGGGAACACTGTCCTGCCTACAGACCCAGGGAACACTGTCCTGCCTACAGACACAGGGAACACTATGCTGCCTTCTTTATACAGATACAAAGACAGGTGATTTGGTTGGTTGAACAGATACGGATAATGACGTCTCTGTACACCTCTAATATATGCATATGTGTGTGTGTACATGTAATTCAAACCCATATGATTTAATTAGTTTACTTGACATTTTAACTGCATACTTATTAAAGTCCAGCTACATGTTTACTCAGTCATATCCCACTCAATTATACCACAAATAATTTAAAAAAGAGAATCGTGAAAGCAAACACAAAAACATGTTTTTATCACAGATGCTATGTGGCTCCACAAAGCTCTCAGTTACTGGGCCGTTGAAGTGAGTGTGAAACCCGCTCGCTCCTGCTCTGTGAGTGTGAAACCTGCTCACCCCTGCTCTGTGAGTGTGAAACATGCTCACCCCTGCTCTGTGAGTGTGAAACCTGCTCACCCCTGCTCTGTGAGTGTGAAACCTGCTCACCCCTGCTCTGTGAGAGTCAAACATGCTCGCTCCTGCTCTGTGAGTGTGAAACCTGCTCACGCCTGCTCTGTGAGTGTGAAACCCGCTCGCTCCTGCTCTGTGAGTGTGAAACCTGCTCAAGCCTGCTCTGTGAGTGTGAAACCTGCTCACCCCTGCTCTGTGAGAGTCAAACATGCTCACTCCTGCTCTGTGAGTGTGAAACCTGCTCATGCCTGCTCTGTGAGTGTGAAACTTGCTCACCCCTGCTCTGTGAGTGTCAAACATGCTCGCTCCTGCTCTGTGAGTGTGAAACCTGCTCACGCCTGCTCTGTGAGTGTGAAACCTGCTCACTCCTGCTCTGTGAGTGTGAAACCTGCTCACCCCTGCTCTGTGAGAGTCAAACATGCTTGCTCCTGGGTTAATCAATGAGCAGCTCTGTGCAATAGCCCAGTCGGGCCACCGCCCCTCTGAAACACTCAGTGACTTTAACCTATGACACACCCGGACCTCAGAGACATACTCAGGACAAGAGACGTCCGTGGAGATAGCTTTTAATGCAAACTCTGGATGTGTGTGTGTGAGTGCGCGTGTAAATGTGTGTGTATGTATATGCGTGAGTGTGTGTATGAATGTGTGTGTTTACACATGAGCGCATGTATGAATGTGTGTGTGTGCATATGAATGTGTGTTTGTGTGTAATGTGTGTGTATATGTGTGAGTGTGCATATGATTGTGTATGCGTAATGTGTGCATATGAATGTGTGTGTTTGTGGCGTGTGCATATGAATGTGTGTGTGTGTGTATGTGTGTGTGAGGTGTGTGTGTGTGTGTGTGTGTGTTTGCGTGCTTTAAGCAGCTGATTAGAAAGCGCTGGTGCAGCCGATTAGTACCTCTGCAGCCCTGACCTCTTCCTCTCAGCTTGGTCCTTTATCACATTATCATTTAATATGCTTTATGAGCACTAAATACATTTGTAAATATGTGCATTATAGAAATGTGCTTAAACATGAGCAGAGATGAAAAATCTGTGAAATTATATTAGCTTCTCTCTCTCTCTATGGGTCAGTGTGGAGTTACTGTTCTTGTGGAGTTTGTGTAAGTGTGTGGAGTCAGTGTGTGTGTGTGGAGTTAGTGCGTATGTGTGGAGTCAGTGTGAGTGTGGATGTGTGTGTGTGTGTGTGTGTGTGTGTGCGTGCAAGTGAATGTGTGTGTGTGTGAGTGATTGAGTGAGTGAGTGTGAGTGTGTGTGTGCACGCAAGTGAGTGAGTGAATGTGTGCATGTGTATGTGTATGAGTGAGTGAGTGAGTGGGTGAGTGAGTGATTGATTGAATGTGAGCATGTGGTGGGTGGGGTGGTGGTGTGTGTGTGTGTGTGTGTGTGTGCAAGTGAGTGAGTGAGTGTGTGCGTGTGTGAGTGTATGAGTGAGTGTTTGAGTGAGTGTGTGTGAGTGAGTGTGTGAGTGAGTGAGTGAGTGAGTGAGTGAGTGAGTGAGTGAGTGAGTGAGTGAGTGAATGTGAGCATATGTGTGTGTGTGCATGGGGGGGTTTGTTGTTCGCTTTTAGGTGTTTATTAGCCTCTTTCCCCCATTTCTCTCTCTTTTCATTCCTCTCCCTCTCTCCCTCTGTGTGGGTCATGATTACCGTCTCCCTCTGGCCTGAGTGGTTATCTCTGTCGGCTCGTATTTTCTGACTGGAAAATCGTTCTGTGTTTGTTTGGCTGCCAAGAGGAGGAAGTTTAATCAATTAAGTTTTATTAGATAAAGTTTCTGTCATTATGCAGTTTAGACAGACGAGAATGGAGGTGGCAGTAAGGGAATAATGCAGGGTGATCAGATGCTAACAGCACAGTGACCCCACATTACCAGCAATGAGGATTCAATAACGCAGCACTGCTAATGCTAACAGCACAGTGACCCCACATTACCAGCATTGAGGATTCAATAACGCAGCACAGCTAATGCTAACAGCACAGTGACCCCACATTACCAGCAATGAGGATTCAATAACACAGCACTGCTAATGCTAACAGCACAGCGACCCCACATTACCAGCAATGAGGATTCAATAACGCAGCACTGCTAATGCTAACAGCACAGCGACCCCACATTACCAGCAATGAGGATTCAATAACGCAGAACTGCTAATGCTAACAGCACAGCAAACCCACATTGCCAGCAATGAGGATTCGATGACGCAGCACTGTTAATGCTAATAGCAGATCTACCATGACCCTCTTACTGAAATCCTTCACTGCAATGCCGCGACCCTCCAAATCATCAGTTCGTCCTCAGAGAATGACTGGCAAGTTTAATAATAACAACAATAATACATTTTCCAGTTTCTTCCCTTGCTTTACATTTTTTAGGATGGCTGTGTTTGTTTTAAGGTCATGTTTGGCCCATACTCTCTGAGCACATTCAGTTAATGCCATCTCTGTGCAGCCAGCCTACACCCACACCGTGGAAATGAACTAGAAGATGTGCAGGCTTTTAAATATTTACGGACTGTTTTAGGTTCTTGGCTAAAGTCTGACAAGCATATAAAAATGTAAGTAGGGCAGTCAGGACAAATCAGCACACTTTTAGGCAAATTAGACTCCCTCTGCCCTTGAAGGCCTCTCATGTGCAAACGTAGGCCATGTTATCCTCACAGTTACCTAAGTGCAAACATGGGCTATCATACCCTCACAGTTATGTCAGTGCTAAAATGCTAACATGGGGTATGATACCCTCACAGTTACCTCAGTGCTAACATGCTAACATGGACTATGATACCCTCAGTTACCTCAGTGCTAACATGCTAACGTGGACTATGATACCCTCACAGTTACCTCAGTGCTACCATGCTAACATGGACTATGATACCCTCACAGTTACCTCAGTGCTAACATGCTAACGTGGGCTGATATCCTCACAGTTACCTCAGTGCTAACATGGGCTATGATATCCTCACAGTTACCTCAGTGCTAACTTGGACTATGATATCCTCACAGTTACCTCAGTGCTAACATGCTCACGTGGGCAATGATATCCTCACAGTTACCTCAGTGCTAACATGCTAACGTGGGCTATGATAGCCTCACAGTTACCTCAGAGCTAACATGCTAACGTGGGCTATGATATTCTCACAGTTACCTCAGTGCTAACGTGGGCTATGATATCCTCACAGTTACCTCAGTGCTAACGTGGGCTATGAAATCCTCACAGTTACCTCAGTGCTAACGTGGGCTATGATATCCTCACAGTTACCTCAGTGCTAATGTGGGCTATGATATCCTCACAGTTACCTCAGTGCTAACATGGGCTATGATATCCTCACAGTTACCTCAGTGCTAACGTGGGCTATGATATCCTCACAGTTACCTCAGTGCTTACATGGGCTATGATATCCTCACAGTTACCTCAGTGCTTACATGGGCTATGATGTGCTAACTTGTGTTCCCAGGCTGCTGCCCCAGAGGCTCAGGTCTCACTATGATCACACTATAAAATCCTGGAAGATCTCAGCCTGAATTATATTGCAGAAACACAGGCTCCTGAGCCGTGACAGCCTATAAGGCATCCTCTGATAAAACAGCACATTTACACACCTGCTCAAACTGAGCAGTCTGCATTACAGTTTACACACCTGTACAGTTTACAGTCCACACCCTGTCCACTGAAAACCAGTTATCTCCCTCCTGTGTCCTTTTGATTTTTACTTGTCTGATAGCACTACATATTATTTTTCTCATTTTTTCTTTTTCTCTGGTTTCTTTTCATGTTAGTGATTAGAGGACAACTGAGAGTGTGTGTTTGATATGAAAGGAGACCTTGTGTTTTATTTGAAGAACAGGTTGCTGTCTGAGAGTTGTACATTACAACACTGCAGACCAAAAGTTTACTGACACCGAAACATTTAAGTAATAGTCACTTTTATTTTGTTTATCACTCCACTGTGCGATTGGTATTCAGAGAGCTCAGTACCGTTCCTCGCCTGTGAGATTATTTTGATGAAAAATCTCTTTCTGACGAGAGGAGGCATGGTTCTGAATGCAGTTTTACATTTTGACCAAGAGTTCTGAGATTTTGCAAAAACAGTTGACTGTTCTGTGTTGTCATTTTTTAAAACACTGGATGAAACATTGATATAATGCATTTGTGCATTCTGCTACTGTGTCATTGTGGTTCATTTGTGAATATTTTATTTATTGTAGAATGGAACATCCTTGGTATAATAATTGTTTTGGATGTAAAAACAAACCCATAAAGTTCTGAAGAAACAGTAAAAAAAAATACACTTTCAGTTCCCACAAAAAAAAAACAAAAAAACTGAATTTCAACTACCAAGCACCCCAAATTTAAACATGGTAGGAGAAACTCAGTGCAGACTCAGGGTTAACAATTATATCAGCACCATCTATTATTTCTCTGTTCATTTCTCCTGTGTACGATCACCTCTCTCACACTGGATCAACTGGCCGGAAAGCCATTCTACCTGGGAGAAAGTCACTATCTGAAATTAACACACACACACAGATTATTTGCTTCATGATTGTGGGGCCCTGATCTAGGATCAGCCTGCTCTTCATCTCATAATAAACATGGCCTGATCTGGCCAGTGGAAAGCTGATCCCAGATCAGCACCCATGCTTTGAGGCTTTTATAGACTTTGGTTTGGGCAAATAAGATTTCACAGCAAAGTGCTCAGCTGAATCAGGGGCTGAGCTGTGACTGAAGGCAACACTTATGTGAGAAAGCCGTAACACCAAAGTTTTCAGCTGACAGGAAAAAAGTTGAAAAATGTTCTCACTTCTAACCGTGAGGCAAACTTTGTGATAATCTGGGATTTAACTCTGGAATAAAAAACAGCTCTGGGAACACAGCTCAAAGAATACATTTTCATTCGCTTTTTAAATAAAAGCAGGTAAGATTTAATATTCACAATCAGGAAAGCCCAGATATCCTTCAACAGCAAAACTCTAACCCCTCCTCCACTCCTGTCCGATAATCCTCTTGTTTTCTCTCAAAGCTAGTTACGCAAGTGGCTCTTTTGATTTTACCTATTTACACAGCTGCACAGTCTTTCAAAATGCATTAGTTTTATTTCCTTGTGATTGTGTGTAATAACCTCACACCTCAGCAAAATCACCTACACCATAGACATTCACAGACGGGTTCTGAGAGAGACAGATCGCTTTCACCATAGACATCCACATGAGCTGGGCTGTGACTCAGAGTGGGAGGACTGAAGAGCCCCAGGGCACCCAGGAGGTCTCATCCTCCGGCAAAATGGAGTATGCAGGAGCGGGGAATTAAATTATTAGAGAGGTAGATCCGTTCTCAGTCATCTGTTATTTGTCCGTTTAAAGATTGCTTAAAAATGTCTGTCTGAGAATTATAAATGATTTCCTCTCATTCCCAGAGTACTCTGGAAAATATCCCGTAAGTCCCTGCTGCCATATTTGTCTTCTGTTTTTGTAGTATTTCCACGTATTTCTCCATCTCTCATCTTAACATCCTTTGCACTAATCTAAGCGCTGGATGTGGGAATGTTTGGCATATTTGTTTCCGCTGTTACAGCATCAGCACCAGCTCCAGGCCACGCTGTTGCACATCTGAAGAGCTACCAGCGCTCTGACGCTCTGTCTGCAGGTACACTGTCTGCAAGCATGCTGTGTGCAGGTACGCTGTCTGCAGGCACGCTGTGCAGGTATGCTGTCTGCAGGTACACTGTCTGCAGGTACGCTGTGTGCAGGTACTGTCTGCAGGTACGCTGTCTGCAGGTAAAGTGTGTGGGTACGCTGTCTGCAGGCACACTGTGTGCAGGCATGCTGTCTGCAGGCACGCTGTGTGCAGGTACGCTGTGTACAGGTATGCTGTCTGCAGGTACGCTGTGCAGACACGCTGTGTGCAGGCACGCTGTCTGCAGGTACACTCTGTGCAGGTACGCTGTCTGCAGGTACACTGTCTGCAGGTAACCCAGGGTGCAGGTACGCTGTGTGCAGGTATGCTGTCTGCAGGTACGCTGTGTGCAGGTATGCTGTCTGCAGGTACACTGTGTGTAGGCACGCTATCTGCAGGTACGCTGTGTGCAGGTACTGTCTGCAGGTACGCTGTGTGCAGGTACGTTGTCTGCAGGTACACTGTGTGCAGGCACGCTGTCTGCAGGTACACTGTGTGCAGGTATGCTGTCTGCAGGTACGCTGTGTGCAGGTACTGTTTGCAGGTACGCTGTCTGCAGGTACACTGTCTGCAGGTAAAGTGTGTGCAGGCATGCTGTCTGCAGGCACGCTGTGTGCAGGTACACTGTGTACAGGTATGCTGTCTGCAGGTACACTGTGTGCAAGTACACTGTCTGCAGGTACGCTGTGTGCAGGCACGCTGTCTGCAGGTACACTGTGTGCAGGTACGCTGTCTGCAGGTACACTGTGTGCAGGTAACCCAGGGTGCAGGTACGCTGTCTGCAGGTACACTGTGTGCAGGTACACTGCCTGCAGGTACGCTGCAAAGCCAAACAAGCTGACTTTACTCAGATGATCAGAGGAAACTGAATGCCAGAAATGTACAAGTAGGGAAACCTAATCAGCTGGTTTTAGTTAAAGACTGTGTTAAAGACTGTTGATAACTTAAGCTGATTGTTTTTGCTTTAAGTTCATCACAGGTGAATTTTACAGATTATTTTTATTTTTGGTATTGTTATTGTAATTGTTAATGTTTTTATTATAGTTTCCCACCTGATCTTGCTTTGCTTATTTCTTTAGATGTCTCAAACAAAAACATGTCTCACTTCCTGTTTCCTTTGCCACCTCCTCAGCCTGTTAGCCCAAAATGATGCTCTTACACCAGGCTTTGAGTCTCAGGTGAAACATGGTCATAACTTCAGCACATGCTGCAGGCATTTAATAATCTCCTTATGTCTCATAAGGTTATGATTTCCATAACTCCCACCCATATTCTACATCTCTCAGTCAGAGCGCCCATAATTACACGTGTGTGCTGAAGCAGGACCTGGGGAGCAGAAAATCTCAGCTCTCAGATTCTGAAAGCACACAAAAGAGACCAGCATTATAAGCACTGATGGCCATTCCACACACACAAACACGTCTTTTTGTGGATGTAAAAACTGCAGGAGTTTCCCGAGGAGGCAGTAATAATTCTGTGCGCATCACACAAAGCTCAGGTGTATTACATTTTAATGACTGTTCAGGCAGACAGTCATTTTATCTCATAAAGAAAAAAACAGTAAAGTAAATAGGGGGTCTTAGCTGTGATCCACCTGAGCCCATGGAGGAGATTACCTGCCCTTAGCCTGAGAGAGGACATCTGGCTGAGCTCTATCTCCCTATGGAACCACCTTACACACACACACACACACACACACACGCCTTATAAACACACACACACACACACACACACACACGCCTTAAACACACACACACACACCCCTACAACACCCACACACACACACACGCCTTTTAAACACACACACACACACACACACACACACGCCTTATAAACACACACACACACATACACACACACACACACGCCTTATAAACACACACACACACACACACACACGCCTTTTAAACACACACACACACACACACACGCACACACACACGCCTTTTAAACACACACACACACATGCCTTAAACACACACACACACACACACACACATGCACTCATGCATGAACACAACTCCCTCTACATCCAACCAGAGACGTAGACACCCCATTCAGCCTGTGGCCATGCCCAAAACACCAGCAGCAAGACTTTAGTTACCCCAGGTGCATGGCACTCTGAAACGGTTTGGAATGAATTACATACAAACAAACAGACCAGAATAAACATTGCAATCCCAACCATTAAATGCGTGAATAATTTAGCACGTACGGTTTGGTAGGTAAGTGTTTAAGATCATTATTCGAGTGTTTCCTGATGCAGTATTCGGCTTTGGGCGCACCCCTCACTGTTAAGTATTCATTCAAAACATTCAGCTAAGGACATTCTAAAAGCACCTCCATTCTTCCCAGCGGTGCGAATACAATCACAAATGCCATGCACCTTCACATCAAAAGGACAAAATACCACATTTATCAACACCTCTCACACAAAGTGAATTTTAGTTTGGAGAGAGAGCAGGTTGGAGGGTAGGCATGGACAGTATGGAAACAGCTCAGCGCTGGGATATGAACATCCACCGCCAGATGGGTCTGAAGTTTTTTTGGAAGTTTTTTTGTTAGTGTATTCAGCATGAACTACATACACTTAGCTAACTAACAGCTATTGTGGTGTTCTCACACACAGAAAGCTGTCCTGTATGTATCGACAAAACTACAAACATTGTCCAGAAATGCTCCATTTTAGAATATCATAAAATGTGTGAAATCCACATGTAAACATTTCCACCCAGCATGTGATTGGCAGGTCATCACTGTTGCCATGGTGCAAGCGGTTGGAGATGGCAAGGCGAGGCGGGTGGGAGGTTTAGGGCGGAGGTTGCGGGGAATGAACAGATTGATCTGGCTGAAATCGATATCCTTCAACACTCATCCTTAGAGAAAAGATGTAAAAAGAATAAAAAAGAGGTTTACACACTCACACACACACACACCCACATGCATGCACGCACTTACAAACAAACACACTCACACACACACGCACGCACTCACACTAACACACTCGCACTCACACACTCGCACACACACTCAGTAACACACTGGGATGTGCAGAACGGCAGTGTGGATCAGGGGTATGTAACTCTGGGATGTGTAGAACAGCAGTGTGGATCAGGGGTCAGTAACTCTGGGACGTGTAGAACAGCAGTGTGGATCAGGGGTCAGTAACTCTGGGACGTGTAGAACAGCAGTGTGGATCAGGGGTCAGTAACTCTGGGATGTGTAGAACAGCAGTGTGGATCAGGGGTCAGTAACTCTGGGATGTGTAGAACAGCAGTGTGGATCAGGGGTCAGTAACTCTGGGATGTGTAGAACAGCAGTGTGGATCAGGGGTCAGTAACTCTGGGACGTGTAGAACAGCAGTGTGGATCAGGGGTCAGTAACTCTGGGATGTGTAGAACAGCAGTGTGGATCAGGGGTCAGTAACCCTGGGATGTGTAGAACAGCAGTGTGGATCAGGGGTCAGTAACTCTGGGATGTGTAGAACAACAGTGTGGATCAGGGGTCAGTAACTCTGGGATGTGTAGAACAGCAGTGTGGATCAGGGGTCAGTAACCCTGGGATGTGTAGAACAGCAATGTGGATCAGGGGTCAGTAACTCTGGGATGTGTAGAACAGCAGTGTGGATCAGGGGTCAGTAACTCTGGGACGTGTAGAACAGCAGTGTGGATCAAGGGTCAGTAACTCTGGGACATGTAGAACAGCAGTGTGGATCAGGGGTCAGTAACTCTGGGACGTGTAGAACAGCAGTGTGGATCAGGGGTCAGTAACTCTGGGACGTGTAGAACAGCAGTGTGGATCAGGGGTCAGTAACTCTAGGATGTGTAGAACAGCAGTGTGGATCAGGGGTCAGTAACTCTGGGACGTGTAGAACAGCAGTGTGGATCAGGGGTCAGTAACTCTGGGACGTGTAGAACAGCAGTGTGGATCAGGGGTCAGTAACTCTAGGATGTGTTGAACAGCAGTGTGGATCAGGGGTCAGTAACTCTAGGATGTGTAGAACAGCAGTGTGGATCAGGGGTCAGTAACTCTGGGACGTGTAGAACAGCAGTGTGGATCAGGGGTCAGTAACTCTGGGATGTGTAGAACAGCAGTGTGGATCAGGGGTCAGTAACCCTGGGATGTGTAGAACAGCAGTGTGAATCAGGGGTCAGTAACTCTGGGATGTGTAGAACAGCAGTGTGGATCAGGGGTCAGTAACTCTAGGATGTGTAGAACAGCAGTGTGGATCAGGGGTCAGTAACCCTGGGATGTGTAGAACAGCAGTGTGGATCAGGGGTCAGTAACCCTGGGATGTGTAGAACAGCAGTGTGGATCAGGGGTCAGTAACTCTGGGATGTGTAGAACAGCAGTGTGGATCAGGGGTCAGTAACTCTGGGATGTGTAGGACAGCAGTGTGGATCAGGGGTCAGTAACCCTGGGATGTGTAGAACAGCAGTGTGGATCAGGGGTCAGTAACCCTGGGATGTGTAGAACAGCAGTGTGGATCAGGGGTCAGTAACCCTGGGATGTGTAGAACAGCAGTGTGGATCAGGGGTCAGTAACTCTGGGATGTGTAGAACAGCAGTGTGGATCAGGGGTCAGTAACTCTGGGATGTGTAGAACAGCAGTGTGGATCAGGGGTCAGTAACCCTGGGATGTGTAGAACAGCAGTGTGGATCAGGGGTCAGTAACCCTGGGATGTGTAGAACAGCAGTGTGGATCAGGGGTCAGTAACTCTGGGATGTGTAGAACAGCAGTGTGAATCAGGGGTCAGTAACTCTAGGATGTGTAGAACAGCAGTGTGGATCAGGGGTCAGTAACCCTGGGACGTGTAGAACAGCAGTGTGGATCAGGGGTCAGTAACTCTGGGACGTGTAAAACAGCAGTGTGGATCAGGGGTCAGTAACTCTGGGATGTGTAGAACAGCAGTGTGGATCAGGGGTCAGTAACTCTGGGACGTGTAGAACAGCAGTGTGGATCAGGGGTCAGTAACCCTGGGATGTGTAGAACAGCAGTGTGGATCAGGGGTCAGTAACCCTGGGATGTGTAGAACAGCAATGTGGATCAGGGGTCAGTAACTCTGGGATGTGTAGAACAGCAGTGTGGATCAGGGGTCAGTAACTCTGGGATGTGTAGAACAGCAGTGTGGATCAGGGGTCAGTAACTCTAGGATGTATAGAACAGCAGTGTGGATCAGGGGTCAGTAACTCTGGGATGTGTAGAACAGCAGTGTGGATCAGGGGTCAGTAACTCTGGGATGTGTAGAACAGCAGTGTGGATCAGGGGTCAGTAACCCTGGGATGTGTAGAACAACAGTGTGGATCAGGGGTCAGTAACTCTAGGATGTATAGAACAGCAGTGTGGGTCAGGGGTCAGTAACTCTGGGACATGTAGAACAGCAGTGTGGATCAGGGGTCAGTAACCCTGGAGGTGCAGTACCGGAGATGTTTCAGAACTTTGTTCTGTCTGTCCTGTTAATTACAGTTTGAACACATAAAATGCCCGACCCTGAATCTGTAGAGGCAGAGTGGTGAAGCCCTTTCTTCAAGCACACAGTCACCAGTATCCATTACGCCCAATAACTCATAAGATTATGGAGCTGTAAGGGAGTGGAATGGACCAAAAGCCAGAACCACGTTAGGACCAGGGCTGGCTTCACTGGTGCAGGTGCATAGCAACAGCTTTGGAGGGAGAGCCAATCAAATGCATCATGATTCCTTAAGGGTATGTGGAAGTCCATTAACCAAAGGATACAATATAACACGCTCAGAGGAAAAGATGGAGTCACATATGTGCGTTTCATTGAATGCAGTCTATATTGTAACAGTGAAGAGCAGAAACTTAGCATTAGCACATAAAACTATGACTATTGTGCTTGCCTGAAGGACAGTAATACAAATGCGTCGCACACAGGGAGACACACACACTGCTCTGTGTAATGGATTGCGTCCTGTGAAAGACCAGTGCTGCTTGTGTGACTTGGGGTCCCCCAGTTTTCACACAGAGCTCCATCCACCGAGACGAATCCAACCACAGCCTCAGAACTCATCACAGCCCCAGATTATCTCACTTCATCAGCCAGCAGCTCACATCTCCACTGCGCTCTTTCAATTTACGGCCTCCTCCCGTTCCTGTCACACGTTCGGTTTACTCTGAGATAAGCATGCGTCTCTCTGCCCGCTCCCTTCCCTGTGTTAGGCAGCTGGCTTCCCTTCCTGGCTGCAGCGTATCTGCGGTCTCTCTCTGGCCTGCCGCTGCCCGTGCTGATCGCCCTGCCTCTCAATGACTCTCATTTATTTATCAGGCTTTGTGAACTGATCTGATGCCTCATTTGCATTGCTCTCTCCTATTTTTCTTCCTCCCACAGAACTCAGATAAAGTAAAATGTAATGAATCTTTTAGGTGCTCTAAAGGGACCGTGCCCTGCTTTGTCTCTCGCTGGAACAGATCTAAGCCATGGAGATTAAATTTTCACATCAGAATTCCACTGGTAGGCAAAACCACATTTCAGACTCCCCGTTGTTCACATAGAGAAAAGTGGGAGAAGCAGAAAGCCGTCTAACTTATCAGATAAAAATATAACAAAGAGAAACATCCGTGACAATAGACTGCGATTCCCAACAGGCCTGTCTGTGAATATTAACGTCTGTGAATTACGCGCCTGTCTCCACTGAAACACTCGTATCTCACCCCGCCTCTCTGAGGATGACGCTGCTCTGCTCCAGACCTTTCTGATAAATCTTTGCTCTTCAGTTTCTTATAATCAGCTGGAAAAACAAAAAAAAACAAATAAGTGACAAGAGGATTCTATGAAGGCGAGGGGGAAATTGAGCTGTTTAACTCCCAGCCAAAACCCAGACACCCCAGAGCAATGTGTGTGTGTGTGTGTGTGAGAGAGAGAGAGAGAGAGAGAGAGAGAGAGGATGGAGGTGTGAGTGTGTGTGTGTGTGTGAGAGAGAGAGCGAGAGACGTGGAGGTGTGTGTGTGTGTGTGTGTGAGAGAGAGAGCGAGAGACGTGGAGGTGTGTGTGTGTGAGAGAGAGAGAGATGAGGAGTGTGTGTATCAGAGAGAGAGAGAGAGAGAGAGAGACATGGAGATATGTGAGTGTGTGTGTGAGAGAGAGAGCGAGAGAGAGAGACATGGAGATATGTGAGTGTGTGTGTGAATGAGAGAGCGAGAGAGAGAGACATGGAGATATGTGAGTGTGTGTGTGATGTGGAGGTGAGCTACAGGTGGAGGTGTGTGTATTTAGGCGGGGCAGTGACTGGGTGAGTGACAGAGTGCAAATGTAATCCTCTGAGCTTTAAAATGCTTCAGAGGCGCAGCTGGTTTATAAGTGAGTGTTTGAATCGATGGCATCACATCTTCAAAACACTGTCTAACAAATCTCATTTCTTATTTCCAGCACTCTGAAATTACTTCTTGTAGAAAAGTTTTGTCTCCAGCCTGTAGCTGTCAGACACCGTAGGAAGGTGACCTTCTGCCAGCACCTGACAGGTGAGACAGACCACCTGTCTCCAGCACAGCACTTAAACACTAACATCATCACAGATAACTCCTGACATGGATAACCCAGCACTAAAGAGCATCACAGACCGTGAGTGTCTAAATTAATAAAGAAATAACAATATAATATATATAATATTAGTCTAAAAAGCATTTCATCAACCTTAAGCAAGTACTAATAAATAATGGACTCATTATTTATCAGCAGCTTCTGGGAACATAAATAGTGTTTTATTAATAGACACCTAAATAAAGTGTTATTTTGTTATTGTAAGTAATATTAGGCTAAAATTTGAGAAGTATGAATTTTTAAAAAAATGGTATTTATCCCTATTTTGTCCTAATTTAAACATATGAATCTTATGTGATTTCCTGCTCATTGCAGCAACTTCCTTTAAAAAAATGGAATAGGAAAACAGAGGAGCGTGCGCTGTGCTGAAACGCTTGGCCGAAGCCCTGGCTTCCCTTCACTCCGCTCTGTGCCAGACGGCGAGTGCAGATGGTGACTGAGAGCGCTGGGTGGACGAGACGCTGTCTTTCTATACGCAGCAGAAAATTGCAGGCCATTTATGGGCATTGCCAAATATTATTCTGAGCACACCACAAAGTTTAAAACTGACTGAGAAATGGCCGATGAGTTTTCGCATTCTGTGCCGTTGGAAGAGCTTGGAGAAGCTGCACTCTGATGTGAGGCTCACAATGTGCTCCCCGAAAACGTTTATGATGGACAAGTTCCCCCGTGCCACAGAGTTACGCACTGATCTGAGCTCTCACCTTCTCATTTGTCTGTTGAACGGTTCTTTGCGCAGGAATGACTGACACACGGCGCCAGCTTAAATCCAAAAGCCACCTGCAGAACAGGGCAATTTAAAGCAGCAAAATAAGATAGAGAATCATTTACATGCTAATAAAGCAGGCTCCAGGGGAGGCAGACAGAGACAATGTGCTGCGTTAGGAGAAGGCCTCTCATGAATAAACATGAGCGCTGGAGTTTCAGATGCTGGGGATTTGTACAGTGGGATGGGGTTAAACCAATGAATATTTTATCTTGGATAGGCAGGATTTGTTTGGCCTTTTTCCGGAGAATTCTGTGTGAATGGTTTCCGGGGCCAATGCGCGACATGCTTCTTAGGCTTGCATTTTGAGGATGACACATACTCTCTGTAGAGTAACGTGTTGTTTTCAGAGATTAGCCTCAGGGGAGCACTTAAATAGTGTCTGGATCTCGTCTGAATAGCTGCCAGCTTCAGCGTTAGCACTCAGCCACAGGAGCGTAAAGGGGGGTCCCCAAAACACCACATTTTACTCCCCCTTTTTTTCAAGGAGTTGGTATGGTAACATTAAATAACAACTTCGCCGATGCTCGTCTCTCGGGTGTACCTGCTGGCCTTACCTGGGCGGACACGCACTCCATTCTGCCACAGAAACGTGTGTCAGACCTCGCTAACGACTGGATGTGCAGTTTCATAGCTCTAGGAAATCAGGAACATAATTGGCAATTTTCTCCTCCATTTTGTGGAAATCAGTAAAGCTCCAGCTGTGGTGCGGAGGACAGACTGCAAACTGAGCACACCGCTGCTGCAGCACAGGCCAGACTCACATCGGTGAAACCTTTTTCAGTTGCTAGCTGCTGTCCGTGGCGCCGATATTTTCACTCAACCCTGTACCTCCCAGCAGAAACAACAAACATCCCAGCATCCCTCAAAAAATCACATTTTCTCTATTCATAACTATCAGCTGAGGAGCTATTTGTCCAACAGTCCACTTAGAGGACTTTTACTTTTAAGACAGAACCAGGTATGAGTGGAATACTCCAAAACATAGTTAATGTTATTGGTAAACAAGATTACTGGTACTTTAAAGACAATACACTCAAGCAGAATTGGAGAAAGAGTAAGAAAAAAGACTGAGAAATACTAATGACAGTATGATTAAGATATACTCAAGAACAAGTTACAAAGAGCAAAAGTTGTGAAGTGCATACACTCGTCGTTGGTCATATGTGTTATTTATCCTGATCAGCGGATCGCCCCTCACACTGGCACAAACTGACCCCAGACGGTCCACTCTCTGTTAGCCCAGCCAGATACTGAGACAGGACATTAACATCTCAGAACTGGTCTGAGGAAGGGAATTCCTGATTACGGGAAATACTCCAAAAAGAGAAAACCCCAAACATGAAAGTGCCCCAACAAAGTCAACAGACACACAAAAGGAGTCCTGTGTCCTTACGACTCAGGCCTTCCAGCAGCAGAGACAGGGCCATGCCCAAAAACCCCCAAACACTGCAGCACTGTGCCCAAAAACCCCCTAACACTGCAGCACTGCGCCCAAAAACCCCCTAACACTGCAGCACTGTGGCTAAAAACCCCCGAACACTGCAGCACTGTGCCCAAAAAACCCCCTAAACACTGGCAGCACTGTGGCCTAAACCACCCCCAAACACTACAGCACTGTGGCTAAAAACCCCCTAACACTGCAGCACTGTGGCTAAACACCCCCTAACACTGCAGCACTGCGCCCAAAAACCCCCAAACACTGTAGCACTGTGGCTAAAAAACCCCTAAAACTACAGCACTGTGGCTAAAAACCCCCTAACACTGCAGCACTGTGGCTAAACACCCCCTAACACTGCAGCACTGTGGCTAAACACCCCCAAACACTGCAGCACTGTGGCTAAAAACCCCCTAACACTGCAGCACTGTGCCCAAAAACCCCTAACACTGCAGCACTGTGCCCAAAAACCCCCTAACACTGCAGCACTGTGGCTAAAAAACCCCCTAACACTGCAGCACTGTGCCCAAAAACCCCCTAACACTGCAGCACTGTG
>JAFBMS010002628.1:0-26408 GCA_019788955.1 Albula glossodonta
CCCCACCCTCACACACACACACACACACACACACACACTCTCACACACACACACACACACACACACACACACACACACACACACACACAGAAGTTGCAATGAGATAATCCCTCTCTGCTCCGTCCCTTTGTAAAGTTGTTCAATCACAGAAGACACGGTTGGCGGGCAGTGCCATTGTCTCCAGGGCGGCAGGGATGTGTAATCTGTCTTACCTTAAGTCCCGGCCCAGGAGAATTTACGCACTCTGTAAAAACAGCACAGACAATGCCTGCTTCATCCAGTATCAACCTTGAGGAGAATGTCACCGCCTGCCACTCGGACAGGAGTGGAGGATAAAACAGTGCCGTGCATAAAAGCCCTGCAATACGCATGCCGTGACTGACATCTAGTGGTGCGCTATTTTAATATGGACTCATCGCTCTGTGGCGAGCCGCGTGTTTCTGCAGGTGTGTGCGTGTGGGTGTTTTAGTGTGAATGTCATGAGGTTGTATCTCCACGATTCAGGAGGCTGAGGGGAAGGAGAGGAACAGTGGAGATGTAAGAAACCTACACCAAAGTCACAGAGCTTCTCTCTGACTCTAAAAATAGCAGAGCCAGTCGGAGCCTCGGCCACAGAGGGAAACAAAGGCAGTCTTGGGCTGAAGAGCATGAACGTACCTGACTAATCTAAGCTCCGCTCTGACTCTCCTTTGCTGTACTTTGATTCTGAGTATTTGGGTTTTGTTGAGTTCAGCTGATGCTGCACAGAGTGGGAAGATGGGAGAGAGAGGGACAGAGAGAGAGAGGGGAGGAGGGGAGGAGGGGAGGGGAGAGAGAGAGAGAGACTTGGGAAGTGAAGCTCACAGAATGAGGTGGCAGGCTCCTGTGTCAACACAGCCAGTGAGTGAAGGAACAGTGACTCATATGTCTGACCAATCACAGCCAAGAAGAAACATCTTTATCCAATCTGGGTCAAGCAACAGTCACAGTTATCCAAACTGGGCCAAGAGACAGTCACCTTTATCCAATCCGGGCCAAGAAACAGTCACACTTATCCAATCCTGGCCAAGCAGTCTGCCAGAGACTTACTTCATCATGCACAGGGACGGTAGTACGTGAACCCGGAGCAGCAGAGTTTCTGTCGAGCCGTTTTGCACGAAGTATGAAAACGGTGCTATAGACAGCCTCACCTCAAACCCTAATCTGCAAGAGATCTGGGGAGATATTCCAGTACGATTCTGCAAAAAAAAAACTAAAACACAAGCAGTGTGCACAACGCAATTATGATAGCCAGTTATCCAATGTTAACCCTACAGGAAACTGCCTTTTCCATGCAATAAATACAAAACAAATTTAAATCATCTTTATTAAACCTGTAAAATGGCATGAATAACATTTCATGTGCATTTTACTGAAAAGGAAAACATGACTCTAATTTTATTAGCAGCTTGCTAAGTATAGAACAGCTGCTCTTACATTCATTCCAGTGTGGCGAAAACCACTTTCACATGTTATTAGATTATAGATGAGTCTGAGAAATAACTAAGGGCTACACCACCTCTATCGTGCGTTTTTATGATAATCTGCTGTATCTGTATCATAATTCTGCAGATGTATCTGTCCTGCAGGGGAGGTAAGATGGCTGACCTTGCTCAAGGGTACGGCAGCGGATTCCTCTGGCAGTTCTGACTCATGGCCAGAGGCCTGACTCGAGCTGCACGCTGCTTAACCTGGCAGCATCCCCACCACACACTCTCCACCCTACTGGCTTTGAGGAATGTGGGGCTCAAATCCAAATCAAAATCCAAATGACAGCATAAGTGGCAAGTGGACTTCCCGATGGGAGCTGTCGGTTGGACACATGGAGCACACATTGTGATGTCACACAAGGAGCAGTACCCAATGGAAAAGGGCTGGAGAGACTACAAGGACAACATGTGCAATGCCATATGACCTGATGGAAGCCAACAGATTATGTCATGAGCTCCACTCCAATCATCATTCAAATGAGCTTACGCATATACCCCCAAATGAGAGGAGCAAATCCAACACGTTTTTATATAAATGAACAGATAGGTTCATCTTTAATTATTTTTTAATTAAAATATTTCAGAATAAAATATGGTTATCACCTTACACAATGTCTGTTTATAAAGCGCAGAAAACTTATTACTAACATGCATGATGGCAGAATGTATTGTATGCACAGCCCAGGTTATCAGGAGGAGTTATCTATTCATACATCATAATAAATATTTGAATGGGTATGTTTATTATTTAATAAAGTGTTAGTTAATTAGGGAGAGGGTGGGAATGTGTAAGTGCGTTTTTATCATGTTTCAGTCACGTTTCTCTCTGATTTAGTCAGGGGTTTGCATGTCCTAACTTTCCCAAAAATGTAGCTGACTCCATGGCTGCAGGGCTGAGAGTAATTACCCATGCTGCTTAGCTGGGGGGAATGTCTGAAGATCAAGAAGTCACGGAGACGATATGGCATATGATCAATAACGTTCTAAAACTATCACTGAGGTTGGCATTATTAAACTTCGATGAAAACCATGATCAGTCTCGTACTAAAATTATCATCCTGGTTGATGTCATTAAATTTCAGCACAAACTAATTTACTAGCATAGTGTCATTTCTCACAGTGTGAAAAAGGCATTTACACAACCAAGATAACAGAGACCATGAACCCAAAGGCAGTTTGTCTTCATACTTTCTGTCAGAAGATTGTGCTTCTCCAATACATTTCAGAATTCCACATGTTATTTCAAATGGATATGAATCATCCTTCTTCAAAATATAATTACACTTAAATATGTCATAATCAGTGGCGGTCGGTGAGTTGGAAACAGAGGAAGCACAAACCTCACCTTTAAATCATTAATTTCAACCTGTTCACTTAATCCGCCTTGATTAACAATAAAACTAGCAATTCGCAGAACAATCAACACCAATCGTGTAAATGAATCACAATGTATGTCACAATGTCACCTGTCACAATGTATATTCAATATATTTAATGCACTTCTCTGTGTGTATGTTTAATGAGTTAAATGTATACTCAGCATGAATATAAGCATTCAGCATGCACCTGTGTCCATCTTACATTTTTATACTCTGTCTATTCACTCTGCAGGATATTTACTGATGCAACTCAGGTGAATTATCTTGCCCTAGGGAGTAATAACTGTGCCCTACCCAGGGATCAAACCTGCAACCTCTGAATTACGAGCCAAGGGGCCCCTCACCCATTACAGACACATTCAGCAACAGCTACTTTGTAATGTTAAGCACCATTTTAATAGTAGATCGCTCAGCCTGTCCATGTTTATTTGAAAGAGGAAACCCTGCCTAGATATACGTTCTTGAACAGATTCCCAGAGGAGACACTTTTACCTGTGAGCTTATGAGCTATCTAAAATCGCCATGGCTACATTCATTAAGTCATTTACACATCAGTCAGGGTTACACATGTGTGGACGTATGCGTAACTTAAATAAAAGAAAGCAGCACATAGCATTTGTTTCACTTTATATCAGACACTCTGAACCGCATTTCATTTCGTATGGTAAGGTATCAATGTTCATGACAACAGTTCGAAAAGCTGATTGGATTTGATAACAATGATGTGTCTGATGTGTTAACCCTGTTAGACAGCAAAATATAAATCAATGTGGCGTTTTCCACGCTTTATTTATGAGAGCCCATAGCAACATGAGCAATATTTCGGCAGTCAACACCACCCGTGTCAACTTCTGCGGAATTACCCACTGATAATGCACTCCGGTTACACCTCCTTCCATTCCCTCTCTTTTTTTAACCTTTGCCCAGGCAATATTTCCAGGGACCGTGGTCACAGGTTTACAGACCTGCTTCCCCCTGCTGTGCTGTTTTGATTGGTTGGTCCCTGACCGTTCGCTACTGTTTTGATCGGAGGGTTGCTGACTGTTTCTCAACCTTGTCAAAATTGACTCTAAAAATTGGAAAGTGGTACAAATCAGGCTTGTGCAGCACCAGGCCCTGTTGAATCTACAGCGCTAAAAGCGAACTGACTGTCACACAGGACGAATGTGACAGGTTTTTTTTTCAGAGATGTACTTGTGTGTTATAAACAGTCCCCAGCAGCACCACAGCTATAAAAATGCTGATGGTCCATCCTGCTCTCCGCAAGCTGCAGGTAGCTATCAGAGACCGCTGCTTTTCGCACGGCGGTAACCACCCTCTCCACATAAGAGGAGGCCTTGTCATTCCCACAATCCCGCACCATCTGCAAGCCAGACAAGACACTGATTGCAGGGGGATGAGAAATTGGCGGCAGTCAGGAGAACATGCCATCCCTGATGGCACTGTTGCCGTGGTGGCTGAATATTCTCTCTCGCCGTCTCTCATTTCCTCATTACTTCCATTCCTGCATGTTGTGGAGGCTCCGCCCCCAATTTTACCTACATCCTATGACATGGCTCCCCCAGCTGCTTGGCCCCACCTCTTGGCAGACTCAGGTTGCCATGGCCATGACCAGGATGGTTGTGGGGTGCACTGCTATTAACCCCTTACAACGTCCAAACCCTAATTCCTAACCAGTAAGAACAGCTATCAATCTTTTACCAAAATCCCTGGTCCACCAACACCCAAACCGCAATCCATAATCACTAGCCACAACATTGAATCATTTAATCGGTGACAAACATAAACTGGCCAGTTAAGAAGCCTGTCATTTCTGCCAAAGGCCATGGGGTGGGGACAGTGAGCCAGAATATTGTGGCCTTCCACATGGTGTTACAACTATTAACTCTTACCGAGTTTGTGTGGTGTTATATTTTATTCATCATTGCAATCATACAATTTATTGTTGATTTTGGCAGCAATTATTCACAATACACAGCCATTAATTTTAGAAACTTCATTGAATATTATTCAATATTAAATGATCTCCAAAAAAACATTTCTGCCTAAATTAGCAAAACTCAACTAAGGAAAACTTCTTCTGGCAAAGACTTATTCCTGTATGCATTAATTTTAATATTAGAATGTTGGCACCATTGGCACAATTTCAGCAAAACCAAACATTAATTTTATTTAACGAGAAAATGACGTTAAATACAATGAATAGCCAGTAGCAGACATCGGATTTTGATACGAGGGGTGGGAGGGAGAGGGAACAGAAGTAACAATCAGTAAAAGCTGTCGAACAAGTGATCGGTATTGTACTGGAGTGTATTGTGGCAATCGCCACTCGCTAGCATAGTCAAAATTTAAAACACAAACATGTCTTTAGGTGCCTTTTTGCCTCAGCCTCTAAAAGAGTCTGTGCACGTAAGCTCCTTACGTGAGTGAGTTATGGACCTGAAAATCAAAGACGAATTCTGATTAACGCACTGCGGTGTATAATTAGAAACGGGAGAAAAAGAGAAACAGCTGATGGGAAAATTACTGCTCCATTTGCACCCTTTTAAATTTGTCATTGAAAACCAGATTGCCACCGTTAAAAAATGTGAAGCTGAATTCACCGTTTCAACCGTTAATGAATGGCGCACTGGCAGAGCCGCACAGTAACCGTTCATGTGCCTGTTTGAAACGGCAAATAACGGGCACGTGCTTTTAACGTTCAGTTACAACTCAAAAAACGAATAATACCACCCCAACCAACAGAAATAAAAATGAAAATTATACATGACAGGAGCTTGAATTGGCCAAGACTTTGAATGAACAAGACAATCAAATCAATTAACCCCGTGGATTTTATATTACATGAAAATTCAGACATGTAGGCCTATATGTCTGAAAAGGATGACATCCAATATAAACAATGGCTTTAATATGGTAGTGGGGGGTTGAAATGGGAGGGGGGATTTTAAAAGTAGCATTTCATTTGGTAAATCTTTTTTAAGCTGTTCAGAACCATCAAATAAATTACTCCTGATTTCAGCAGTCAAGCTGTAGCTCTTAATTAAGCTACACATTCAATTCAGAGCATCAGCAAAATAAGTGCATAATAATGTAATTGAAAGCACCGTTTAATCCATTGATGCATGCTTTTTATTTCAACATTATTTCCTAACAAAAACATATTATTCATATCTGCTCAACAGCCTTATTCTTTCATATTTTGGTTTACTTTTACTGTTCAAATTTAGTAAACTACTCTTCATGGAAAGCACACACTTGTTACTGGTGTTGAAGTATGTAAGATTGTGTGGGGAAAACATTCACTGATACCTGAACAGCCAAAGTATCATTATAAAGTTTCACCTCACTTGAGTGGTGAAGCAGTTATTCTACAACACAGACATAGTACTGCAAGTCCTCAAAACCTCTTTAAATGCGTACCACTGAAAGAGGGAACCGTCAGAGTCCTGTCCCAGCTTTTCCA
Organism: Albula glossodonta; assembly: GCA_019788955.1. NCBI lineage: Eukaryota > Metazoa > Chordata > Actinopteri > Albuliformes > Albulidae > Albula > Albula glossodonta. The sequence goes on from JAFBMS010002628.1 coordinate 6,354, forward strand.
ACAAAATGCGTTTTTTTTTCTCTCATTTTACTCGTGTCACCTTTTTCTGTTAGGAACTTGATAACTTTCTGTTAAAACTATTCAATATTAAATGAAAATATTGTCAAAATAACTCTAACACTGCATAAATTTTCATCAAACCCTTTCATCCATGAAGAAAAATGAACATACCACAAGCTAGCTATATTTAAAAAAATATGCAAATATACCATGATAAATGATCTATTAAAGTCTATCAATTGTGTCTGGATTTTATATATGAAAATGCCGACAAAGATCCCCAGTGGGGTTGAAACGTTTCTTGTCATGTATTTTTTTTTTTTTTTGAGCATTGAACAGTATATAGGTTATGTTGTCTTTCTGTATGATTTATCCTTCATCCAGCCCCTGAAAAAAAAAAGACTTCTCAAATGTGCACACTGTCTAAACTTTTTATTATTATTATTATTATTATTATTATTTAGTATGTGCCCATGTACAGCATGAGTGGGGACAAATTCAGTGGTGGACAGCTGTAATTCTGAGACACTTTAAATGAAGGTGGAGCTCGGAGAACGCTGTTGGACTCTATGGGAGCGCAGTGCTGTCATAAACAGAGGACAAGTCGGCACCGAACTGGGTCCACTCCCCTCTCATTCAGGGCCGAGTCAGGTAAGGACCGGTCAGTATATGCACCAGCTGGACCACTGCGGCCGGTATGGCAGGGGAAACCGAAGCCTGTTTGGGTCGCAGCTTCTAATCCCAAACCGAGAAATCATGTCACAGTCCCTCGGTTTCCCTTCGCGAGCAATTTATTTCCCTGAATACCACGGTGAATGTGTGAGTGAAATGACAGAGTGTGTACGCTTGGGTAATTGGCAGGGCCCCTGGGACCGGAGGCGAATCGAATGGGGGTGTTGCATCATTGTGTAATAACTCTTGTGGCGGGCGGAGAACGGACAGGGCGTGTCATTAGATGCGCGGAGCATGGGGCGGGGGGGGATAGAGGGGGGATCAGGGATCGCCGCACACGGAGAGAGAGCGGGAAGCGAGAGCGGCGTAGAGGACGGGCCATAGCCGGATGAGACGCTGCTGTCATCCCTCCAGCAGCGAAGATCGAGCGCGTCTGCACCCCCACGGCCTTATAGCACGGAGATCGCTCTTCAAAACCGCGGAGGGTCTGCGGCAGGCCGTGCTCAGGGCCATCGCAGAGAGTACGCACAAGGTCATCCGCGGTTCCTAAAAGTCCCTTTTTCACGCAAAAAAAACCGGCGCCAGCAGAGTTAAGGCGAAGATCGCTGCAGGCGGTGAGTCTCAGGAGAAAGGCACAAAGTGATCAGAATTAAACTGCCATTTTAAAAACTGAGCAGAGAGGTTTAAACGGGAGCTAAAGAACAGTTATGCAAAAGAACAGATGTCCATAATACCTTAAATATCACTATGAAGAAAAATCTACCGTAAAATATTAATTCTGAAACCAGAGCATTAGAAGTGGTTGGATATTGAACCCACCAACTGATGCTCAGGGGCCATAAATGTCAGGCAATACTATGTTACTATGTACATTACTATAGCTGCGACATTATTTTATACATCAGTATTGTTGCCACGTTACTATGTACCATTATTAAAAGTGCTACATTAGTTGCAAGACTGCTATAGCTGCTACATTACGAATGTTGCTGCAATACCACATATTTAGGCTAATTACTAAAGCTGCTACGATACGATGCACTATAGCCACTACATCACAACAAACGCTACTACATCTGCTGCATTACGGTATTAAAATTACTGTGCTGAAGAGATGAGTGTAAAATATTGCAGGTGCTGAAATGAAGCATGAATAGAATCTTAAAGACTGAGATGACAGAAATAAAGGTTTATGGGCAAGGAGCTGAATTTTTTAAATCCGGCTTTCCAAGGCAGTGTCATTTCTCTGCGTTTGAGGCCCAAATGAAAAAGGCAACAATGCGTTAAAGGGATTCATCATGGCTGGAATTGAGAGGTGGGAGGGGGGGGCGTGTGCCGTGTGAAGCCTGTTTTCTGCTGCAGTGGAACAGACTGTGGACACGGGTGAGGATGGCTACAACCAGACGGGGGGTTTTGCTGCGAAACTGTTAATACGCAAAACCATCAGGACCCCAAACTCTCTTGTGCCCAAGTGCATTTGTCCCCCTTTGAACAGACACAGTGTGCGACAGGGTGCAAAAGGCACGTAGTGTGTAAGAAAGGCACAGACAGTGTGCAAAAAGCAGACACAGTGAGCGAGAGAGGCACAGACACACTAACACACTCTCACACGCAGTGTGGGAGAGGCACAGACACAGTGAGCAAAAGGCACAGATACAGAGTGTGAGAGAGGCACAGACACAGTGAGCAAAAGGCACAGATAGAGTGTGAGAGAGGCACAGACACAGTGAGCAAAAGGCACAGATACAGAGTGTGAGAGAGGCACAGACACAGTGAGCAAAAGGCACAGATACAGAGTGCGTGAGAGGCACAGACACAGTGAGCAAAAGGCACAGATACAGAGTGCGTGAGAGGCACAGACACAGTAAGCACAAGGCACAGATACAGAGTGTGAGAGAGGCACAGACAAAGTAAGCAAAAGGCACAGATACAGAGTGTGAGAGGCACAGACACAGTGAGCAAAAGGCACAGATACAGAGTGCGTGAGAGGCACAGACACAGTGAGCAAAAGGCACAGATACAGAGTGTGAGAGAGGCACAGACACAGTGAGCAAAAGGCACAGATACAGAGTGCGTGAGAGGCACAGACACAGTGAGCAAAAGGCACAGATACAGAGTGTGAGAGAGGCACAGACACAGTGAGCAAAAGGCACAGATACAGAGTGTGAGAGAGGCACAGACAAAGTAAGCAAAAGGCACAGATACAGAGTGTGAGAGAGGCACAGACACAGTGAGCAAAAGGCACAGATAGAGTGTGAGAGAGGCACAGACACAGTGAGCAAAAGGCACAGATACAGAGTGCGTGAGAGGCACAGACACAGTGAGCAAAAGGCACAGATACAGAGTGCGTGAGAGGCACAGACACAGTGAGCAAAAGGCACAGATGCAGTGAGCAAAAGGCACAGACACAGAGTGTGAGAGAGGCACAGACACAGTGAGCAAAAGGCAGATAGTGTGTAAGAAAGGCACAGACACAGAGAGTGAGAGCGGCACAGACGCAGTGAGCAAAAGGCACAGATACAGAGTGTGAGAGAGGCACAGACACAGTGAGCAAAAGGCACAGATACAGAGTGTGAGAGAGGCACAGACACAGTGAGCAAAAGGCACAGATAGAGTGTGAGAGAGGCACAGACACAGTGAGCAAAAGGCACAGATACAGAGTGTGAGAGAGGCACAGACACAGTGAGCAAAAGGCACAGATACAGAGTGTGAGAGAGGCACAGACACAGTGAGCAAAAGGCACAGATAGAGTGTGAGAGAGGCACAGACACAGTGAGAAAAAGGCACAGATACAGAGCGTGAGAGAGGCACAGACACAGTGAGCAAAAGGCACAGATACAGAGTGCGTGAGAGGCACAGACACAGTGAGCAAAAGGCACAGATACAGAGTGCGTGAGAGGCACAGACACAGTAAGCACAAGGCACAGATACAGAGTGTGAGAGAGGCACAGACAAAGTAAGCAAAAGGCACAGATACAGAGTGTGAGAGGCACAGACACAGTGAGCAAAAGGCACAGATACAGAGTGCGTGAGAGGCACAGACACAGTGAGCAAAAGGCACAGATACAGAGTGTGAGAGAGGCACAGACACAGTGAGCAAAAGGCACAGATACAGAGTGCGTGAGAGGCACAGACACAGTGAGCAAAAGGCACAGATACAGAGTGTGAGAGAGGCACAGACACAGTGAGCAAAAGGCACAGATACAGAGTGTGAGAGAGGCACAGACACAGTGAGCAAAAGGCACAGATACAGAGTGTGAGAGAGGCACAGACACAGTGAGCAAAAGGCACAGATACAGAGTGCGTGAGAGGCACAGACACAGTGAGCAAAAGGCACAGATACAGAGTGCGTGAGAGGCACAGACATAGTGAGCAAAAGGCACAGATACAGAGTGCGTGAGAGGCACAGACACAGAGTGTGAGAGAGACACAGTGAGCAAAAGGCAGATAGTGTGTAAGAAAGGCACAGACACAGAGTGTGAGAGAGGCACAGACGCAGTGAGCAAAAGGCACAGACACAGAGTGTGAGAGAGGCACAGACGCAGTGAGCAAAAGGCACAGACACACTGTGCAAAAGGCACAGATGCAGTGAGCAAAAGGCACAGACAGAGTGTGAGAGAGGCACAGAAGCAGTGAGCAAAAGGCACAGACAGAGTGTGAGAGAGGCACAGACACAGTGAGCAAAAGGCACAGAGACAGAGTGCAAGAGAGGCACAGACACAGTGAGCAAAAGGCACAGACGCAGTGAGCGGCTGAAAGGAGAACATGCAGCCATAGAGCTTTCTGAGATGAGCAGAGCTGCTGGAAATGGGTTGTCACTAAATTCTCTCCTAACCCACGGGTTAAACACCATCTGCAATGTGGGTGTATTTCCTTTGCCATTTCTTCATTTGGTTGTTTATTTCTTGTTGTAATCGGACAACTGTCAAAATCATGTGCGATGCTCAGGGTAAGTTTGTTAACTATAAAAGCCTTTTTAATGCCTCTATTGTGTCTGTGACGACAGACTCTGACCTGGACCTCATCTTGTGACGCTCCTTAGTGACCTGTTGGGTGCCTTCGTAACTTCTGCTGCACTTCAGGTCGGCTAGATGCCGTTTATGTTTCCCCAGCCAATACACAGGTAGGCCCCTGCCAACTGTCGAACACAGACATATACACATTCACACACAAACACAGATACACAAACACATATACAGGCACAGGTATATTCACATACAGACAGATATACAGACAGACACACGCTGCATGTAGATGCAAGCATGCACATAGAAATCCAGCCTTCGAAAACCACAATGGGAAAGCCTGGGTGTTTACGCCAGATTCCCCCTCACCCCCCCACTCATCCCACCCGCCTGTTGTCTTCCACCCCTTCCGATAAGATTGAAGTCCTTTAGGGAAATGGCACATGGGTTGTTTTGCAGAATACTTCTGGCATGTTTTCTCCATGAATTATTCATGGATTTTCAATCACACCCACAACATGTTGTCCACACACTAAAATTATTGACGGGCGAGTCAGAGCTGTCTGACCTCGTCAAAGAGGCCTTTTCTGTGTGGAGACTGGCAATGATCCACTCGGCAGCCTGCGCTGGTCTCTGCCACCCCCCAGTGGTCACACTAAAAACACCAACGCTTCACTGAGGAGCCAGTGCTGCTCTGTTGCCCCCTGGTGGTACACACAGACACTGCAAAATAAGTGTACAAAATAATAAGCTTTTACGACCAAGGACCACATTGAGTAAACCCTACAGTTCGCCAAATATGGGTCAAAACTAACTGAACTCTATGGTAAGCTCCATATGGCCCTACCTGCCAAAATCCTATGGGCTGCATACAACAGCTGGTTAATCCTGAGAGTCGTGGTATGCTGTGTTCATTTGCTTCCTTCTGGGCTATGTCTTCATACCATACACAGACTAAGCTGTGCTGTGTCACAGCCCTGTTTTAAGTGTCTGCTTGGGTCCCATCCACACGCTCCCCCAGACTCATGACTAACGCACAGCATATTCCCGTCACAAACAAAGTCTCTTTCTATCACAAAGGCAGCGTACTTCCGTCAAAGATCTGCCTGCGCCAAAACTGGATACATGAGAATAAAAAAAAGAGTGAATTTACAGTGGAGGGTGAGCACACTGAGGACCACATAGGGGAGATGAAGCTGTACCTGGAGCTGAGGAAGAGGAGAAACAGATCAGGAAGCTATCCTGCCATACACAGGGTCAGACATGTTGACATTCTCTCACTGGCTCTCTGGACGGAAGGCTCTCATATATGTCACCCCCTTTCCCCTTTCCTGCATCCCTCCATTTTTTCCTCCTCCCTTGCTTCTCTCACTCTGAGGAAAGAGGACTGTTGTTGAATGGGCCTGATGTAGAGGCCGATGCCATTTTTGGCCACAGCTGAAAGCTCTTGGCTGCAGAACCAACAAGACGGGCAACATAGGCCGGGAGGAAGGGGTTCTGTGATGAGCACTGTCTTCAGCAACCTGTCTGCACACTCACCGCTCCACGCTGTAACTGCTGACATCAGTGATGAAGCAAAGCCACCCAGGACTCTGCAATCTCACTCTGACAGTCTGCTTCACCGCCAGCTCTGAGCAGAGAATAAAAGGATTCCAAATAAACTCACCCCTGCACAAAAAAGCTTTGACATTTTCTGTGTAACACCTTCCAACAAGAAGCATCTCCATCACAAACCACATCACTAAACAAATGCATCATTCTGTAGAAATTGTTACACGAATCCTTCAGCAACTAAATTTCCAATGAACATTCAGAGCTAATCTTAAAGATCTTAAGAAATTTCAAAGGAAATCTGAAAAACAGGACGGATATTAAAACCAAAAAATAGCTGCCTCTGTCAGTTTTTGCCATCCGTTTCCATGCATTTTGTAAGATCTGTGTGAGTGTGTTGGGTGGCTGTCAGGATGTTTGTGTTTGAGTGATTTTAGAGAATTCATGGCACGTCAGTTTGGGCCAGTTTGCTGTAGGGGAGGCAATCCAGAGTCACTGACAACAAAAGTTATATCAAAGCATTGCTTGTTCATTTATTTCATTTTTTCCTTGCTGTGGTTTTTTTTTTTTGTTTTTTTTTTATAGAAAATGGAAAAGAAAATGTCTTGTACAAACATTTAAAAATTACTAACAGAAAGAGGCTGTACAAATTGTTTTGGGGGGTGGGGGTGACATGGTCATCACCGTGGAAACCGCAGAGTTCTGGGATTGCATCCTGTGCCCAGCGCTGAGCGAAACGGCGGCTGTGGTTTCGACGAGCGTGACCCCCTCCTCCCCCCGCAGACGATGAGAGGCGGGGCCACATTAGTGTTGCCAGGAGACGGTGCCGCACCCCTCCCCCCCCCACCTGGTTGCGGCCACACCCCCTGGGGGCATGGCCTTCCATCAACACAGGTGACCCCGCCCATCTGGGCTTGATGGCTCTCGGCCAATGGCATCGTCCCTGGCTTATTCCATCATCATCGTCATCATCATCACCGTTAATTCAGAGTAATTAGCATTATTAGAATCTTTATCTTAACTATTATCACTGTTACAGCTTTGTGCCCCAACGCGGCCCCCAGTAGAGAAGGTCCTGTCTGGGGACGATCGCCCCCTTGGTTCCCAAAGGAAGGGGGTGGAGCTCGGGGTGGGGCGGCCACAGGGGATGCTGGGAGTTGGAGTGAGAAGTGCTATTTATTGCGCAGCAGTTCCAGCTGGTCCTGGTACTCGGTGAAGAGGCGCTGGAAACGCAAGTTCTGCCCGATGACAGGAAGCACCTCCTTCAGCAGCTCCCTCTTCCGGAGGCCCTGAGACACACAGAGCAGAGTTACAGTGCAGGGTTAGCACTGCCTGAGACACGCAGAGCAGAGTTACAGTGCAGAGTTAGCACTGCCTGAGACACGCAGAGCAGAGTTACAGTGCAGGGTTAGCACTGCCTGAGACACGCAGAGCAGAGTTACAGTGCAGAGTTAGCACTGCCTGAGACACGCAGAGCAGAGTTACAGTGCAGGGTTAGCACTACCTGAGAGACACAGAGCAGAGTTAGCACTGCCTGAGAGACACAGAGCAGAGTTACAGTGCAGGGTTAGCACTGCCTGAGATATACTGAGCAGAGTTACAGTGCAGGGTTAGCACTGCCTGAGAGACACAGAGCAGAGTTACAGTGCAGAGTTAGCACTGCCTGAGAGACACAGAGTAGAGTTACAGTGCAGAGTTAGCACTGCCTGAGAGACACAGAGCAGAGTTACAGTGCAGGGTTAGCACTGCCTGAGAGACACAGAGCAGAGTTACAGTGCAGGGTTAGCACTGCCTGAGATATACTGAGCAGAGTTACAGGGTTAGCACTGCCTGAGAGACACAGAGCAGAGATACAGTGCAGGGTTAGCACTGCCTGAGAGACAGAGCAGAGTTACAGTGCAGGGTTAGCACTGCCTGAGAGACACAGAGCAGAGTTACAGTGCAGAGTTAGCACTGCCTGAGATATACTGAGCAGAGTTACAGGGTTAGCACTGCCTGAGAGACACAGAGCAGAGTTACAGTGCAGGGTTAGCACTGCCTGAGAGACAGAGCAGAGTTACAGTGCAGGGTTAGCACTGCCTGAGAGACACAGAGCAGAGATACAGTGCAGGGTTAGCACTGCCTGAGAGACAGAGCAGAGTTACAGTGCAGGGTTAGCACTGCCTGAGAGACACAGAGCAGAGTTACAGTGCAGGGTTAGCACTGCCTGAGAGACACAGAGCAGAGTTACATCAGTTTTACTACAGCTGGAGAAACAAAGGTCAGAGAGGTCGCTAAAGGAACAGGAATGGTGCCAGTCTGCTCTGTCATGCTGAGAGCCAGTCAGACTCTCCGCAGTCAGTCAGGCTAAATGGAGGAACCACCCAACCAGAACAGACTGCATTATAGGTTCAGGTTGCATTTGCCTTACAGTGAAAGTGGAGCTTCTGACTACTGCAGACAGAATACAGACATAAGCGCTCTCAGAGCACCCTGCGCCCTGCTCTCAGCAGGCTTGGACAGAACCAGTCCTTACTCACCAGCAGAGCGGGCTCCCACACGCTGCCGGCTGACCTGTGCACGGGGCCCAGTAAGTCCTTACACAGTTCCCTCAGACGCTGCTCCCAGCCTGGGGAGGGAGGGAGAGAGAGAGACAGAGAGAGAGAGAGAGAGAGAGAGAGAGAGGGAGAGAGGGAGAGAGAAGGAGAGAGGCTTCAGTTACAGACACACAGACTGCAGAGTTACAGACACATAGACTGCAGAGTTACAGACACACAGGGACTGCAGGATACAGACACACTGAGACTGCAGAGTTACAGACACACAGAGACTGCAGAGTTACAGACACACTGAGACTGCAGAGTTACAGACACACAGAGACTGCAGAGTTACATACACACAGAGACTGCAGAGTTACAGACACACAGAGACTGCAGAGTTACAGACACACAGAGACTGCAGAGTTACAGACACACAGACTGAGCGCCTGTCTCAGAGCGCTGTGTGAGCGGGGCTCCTCACCTTCATTGACCAGGAAGCGTGCATAGATGAGCAGCCAGTGGCGGTACTCCTGGCTGGATTTGAGGGTGAGAGCAGAGGCCAGTTGGTTCTCCAGGTAGGCCAGGGTCATGCCCTGCTGCAGGTGGTGAGGGGTGGAGGACAGCCGGGAGGCCAGACGACCCGCACTGCAGACACACACACACACTGACCTCAGCAAACATATGTGCACACACGTACAAACACACACACTTCAACAAGCATATGTATACACACACGCACGCGCGCGCACGCACGCACGCACGCACGCACGCACGCACGCACGCACGCACGCACACTCACACACACACACACACACACACCAACCTCATCAAGCTTATGTACACACGCACGCACGCAAACAAACACACACGTCAGGTCCCATGTGTGCTCGCACCCACACATGCGCACGTGCACGCACGCACGCACGCACACACACACCCCCAACATCACCCCACACACGCACACATATATACAAAACACACACACACACACACCACACAGTCAGGTCCCATGTGTGCTCGCACCCCCACATGCGCACGTGCACGCACGCACGCACGCAAGCACACACACACCCAACATCCCCACACACGCACACATATATACAAAACACGCACACACACACACACACACATACACACACACACACACACCAACCTCATCAAGCTTATGTACACACGCACGCACGCACACAAACACACACGTCAGGTCCCATGTGTGCTCACACCCACACATGCACGCACACACACACGCACGCATCCACACCCCCAACATCACCCCACACACGCACACATATATACAAAACACACACACACACACACAAATTCCCACATACACACATCAATATTGTCAACCAATCGCACACAACATTATCCATTCACAAACAGATCAACTACAGATAACATAAAAACGATGACACGAAAGAGAAGCCGGGTGAAAGAACGGGTTTGTGAAAGATGGAGCGCTCAGGGTGGAGCACAGCCACTGAGCCTGTGAGCTCAGCACCTCTGCAGTAAGCCCTCAGCAGCTCTGACAGATGAGTTACTAACTGCAGCAGATGTGAAAGTGAGCGCGCTCCGTCCAGGACACAGGCCGCTGCCAACGGCATCAATCAAGCGAAAGGCAATGTTTCCAGGAGCAGTGTGCTGTGTCTAACGACTACACACGCTTTCTGCTGAACACAGCGCTTCGGGCTTTGGGTTTGTGCTGGGATACGGGTTGAGCTTGCACGGGACTGAGTTTGGGTCTACGCTGAGGGAAGTGTGTTCAGTATCTCAGGCCAGACTTTGCCATCTCCAAATTACACATTTTGTAAACTACAACAATGATACTCAAAACCGGCCATCATGGCTGACAGAACTGCTGACAGTACTGTATTTAGCACATAATTTATTGATCCAGACTTTTGACTGATTATTCCATTGACCTGGTGTCCCAGATGTAAATTAGTCTAATTTGAAAGAAAAACAGCAGCAATACTGGATCATAGCACCATATCTGAATACACTTGCTATGCGAGGTTGAGCTTTGGTCTGTACTGGGTTGACTGGTCAGTACGGTTATGATGAACACAGGGTTCAGTGTGACAGGCGTGGGGTCGAGAGTGATAGAGGCTGGCTTAAGTGCGGACAGACACTGGCTTAAGTGCGGACAGACGCTGGGTTGAGTGTGGACAGACACTGGCTTAAGTGCGGACAGACGCTGGGTTGAGTGTGGACAGACACTGGCTTAAGTGCGGACAGACACTGGCTTAAGTGCGGACAGACGCCGGGTTGAGTGCGGACAGACGCTGGGTTGAGTGTGGACAGACGCTGGCTCGAGTGCGGACAGACGCTGAGTCGAGTGTCTCAGACGCGTTCTTACTTGAGCGTGCGGCCCTGCATGACGGCCAGCGGCCCCGTGGTTACCATGGCATCCTGAGAGGGTAGGCAGTTCCTGAAGTCTGCACATTGCACCAGAGAGTCCTGCTTATCTGCGATCAGATTCCTGAGGGTGCAAACACATCCGTCAGTCCTGATTGGCTCACTCAAAATGCCCGGTACTACTACTTCCTGTACTACCACCACAACATTTCCTGGAACATCTACCTCACTTAACCCTGCTATGCTGCACTGGATGCTGGTGATTTGCATACAGCAAGAGTATGGCCAATCAGAGAAGGGCCCATCTGATCCTGCCCAATGTCTGGCTAAAATAATCAAGCAACTCACTTTCAGATTTAACTGATACATTGTGTCTAGGAAAGGGGTGTGCTCCAGAGACTTTTATCATGACAGACACGCCCCCTCTCCATCCTTCAGTCTCCTCCCACTCCTGAGCGTCTTTCAAAATCACAAAGAAATGCTAAAAAGCAGATGAAAGCTGAAACACAATCAGGGTGCAGTTACACTTTAAGCAATCTCTGTGATGTAGAACTACAGAACGTTCTGTTTCACTCTGTGAGGGGACGGAGCCTCACCATGTCTCCAGGGAGGAGTTAAAGCAGTAAGACTTCCCATTGGACAGGCTGATGACGGGCACTCCCTGCTGAGTGAGTAAGGACTGGGAGACTGTAGTGTCAGTGCCTGTGGAGAAACACACTGGTTTTAACCCTACATCTCTCTTCATACATACATGACAATACATTATCTTATTATCATATTAAATTATTATTATAAATATTCATCTTTCTGCCCCACCCACTTTTCCAAACCTACTCACCTGACAGGATGGTCTGCAGGGATTCATTCCTCACCAGAACGCTCTGCTTCTGCACGTCCCTACAAACATACGAACAAACAAACAATGACACCAGAGCTGGGCTGCTTCTCCATGTCTGAATGACTGGGGAAAAATGACAAGGGCCTGGATTTGGTGGTAGGTGGAGGCGGTGCGGAACTCTCACCAGACGGACAGCGTGGCGGCGGCAGTCAGCGCCATGACGAAGGAGGCGGAGCAGTGTAGAGTGGACATGGGGGCGGGCAGCAGGATGGCAGGGAGCAACCGCCGCCCACAGGAGGAGAAGACGGACAGCATCCTGTCCTCACAGGCCACCGCAACGACATCACTGCGGAGCAAACGCACACAGCATGATGATGTCAAAGCACACCTTGGTGGCACACACGAAGATGACATCACTGCTCAGGAAAATAAAAAAAATGTAAAAAATAAACACAGTCACACATGTCACCGTGAGGACATCACTGAAGAGCAAACACACATGCACGCACATCACCATGGTGACACTGCTGCAGAGATAAAACCCACATCTGGGTAACGGCTGGACTGATGGATAGACACTCACCAGCTCCCAGCGGCAGTGAGGATTCGGCTGGCCAGCAGGGTGTCCCATTCCCGCCCGTCCCTTGAGCAGCGCAGCTGGCTCAATCGCGCCCCTCCTACTGTGGACACCTCGTTCTCCACCTCCAAATACACTGAGGGCTCCGAGCTCACCTGCACAGCAAAGGAGGCACAGGGGGTCTAACCACCATCTAACCAGCGCTGCTAATCTACAGTAAGAAATTGGCACTGCCAACTTGCAGGGCTAACCTGCGCTGGAGAGAGTAAATCATTCCAATAAAAGGGCCTAATTAACAGTTTGTAACATTCCAGGGGTTGAGTCTGGGAGGCCCTGCTGTGTCACCTGCAGTCAGGTACACACACAGCACAGGTAAGAGGGACAGACGTACCTGCAGGGAAAAGGCCTTCTGGGGTGTGGGCGTGGGCAGCTTCAGCAGAGCGACAGGGGCCACAACGCGTACCGGCTCCTTCTCTGTGGATGGCGTGGCCTGGAGGGAAGCAGGGGGACACTTCAAATTACCTGCCTCAACCAATCACCTGCAATAAATGCCCTGTCCCAACCAATCACCTGCATAAATTACTAAGTCCCAACCAATCACCTGAATAAATTACTCACTCCCAACCAATCACCTGCTTCGACCCTTTACCCATCACAATGATCCTATCCCAATCAGTCACCCTGTCCCAACCAATCACCTGCCACAATCACCTTGTCTCTACCAATCACCTGCCTGAATTATCCAGTCCCAACCAATCACCAACCTGAGCCAATCACCTACCATAATTACCCCCTCCCAAGCAATCAGCTGCTTCAGTTACCCATTCCTAACCAATCGGCTCTTTTTCACTGAGATGCATATTATAAATTAAACGTGCAGATGATATTATCATATTGTAAGTATCATCTCACATTATCTTCAGTTCTCACTTCCTGTCTGCGGACACACAGTACCTGCAGAAACGCTTGGCTCACGGGAGCCACTTTAGCATCTTTCCTGGGCCGGCCCTTTTTCCTCTTCTCCACCACCTCTCCTCCCTCCATCTCCGCCTTCCTCTTGTTGAAAGGCAGTGATTTGATGGCAGCCATTTTCTCCTCGCTGTCGCTGCTCGTTTCATCCTTAGATTTAGGATCCTTTAAAGAGCTGGAGTCTTTCACTCTGCTGGAGAACAAACAAAAGGTCAATCTCCTCAAAGGAGCTGTCAACAAAACCCCATCTCTGCACACATATTTACTTACAAAAAAACTATTTTTGTTCCAAACTCCCAAATTTTTTTTGGGTGCAGCAATGCCCCCTCCTGAATGAGGGACCAGTCTTTACCAACACAGAATACAGAAAAGACAAAAACACATAACTCAATTTTATTACAATAATTATTAAATTGGTTGTATCTTCTGTGACTGCCATAATCTCAAAACAAATAAGTATATTCAGGATTATGAAAAGGAGACTGAAAGTGGTTTTAACTGAGGTTTACAAATTCATAAAAGGGTTTAACAAGGTTACTAGAAAAATACTCTTCAGGCAGAGCTCAGTCAGTGGAATATGAGGGGCATAGATGGAAATTAGTCAAGGGTATATTCCATATTTCACAGAAAGACTTTGCCAGATGAAGTTGTACAGGGAGAGAACCTCGGTTTGTTTAAATTCAGGCCTGATGCAGTGCAGGACACTCGGTAGATTGTTGGTACACTGTAAGCACAGTTGGGCTGAATGGCCGGTTCTCATTGTCCGCTCTTTTGTAATTACGCAAGTACAACTTATATAGCTAAAACTATCATTCTAGATGTTGCCGTGAACAGCAGGCTCTCATGTACCTGTCTAGGGAACCCAGACTGGGTGCAGGGGAGACTCCCGGCGTGGCCTTTGACCTCTCTGTGAATCGGGAGTCGAGCGCTTTCATTGGCTCCATCTTGGCGGCGGAGGTGAGTAGCAGGTTGGGTTTCATAGAGGTGGAGTTCATTCCCGTGGAGGCGGAGCCACTCAGAGCAAGACTGCTGCCGCTGTGTGAGAAAGAGGGACATGCAGTTTGGGCCGGGAGTTCCTCCATACAGATGAGTGCTGTAGCTCTCAAATAGGAAAGGTACAACAGCAGGGTAACAGGTACACAAATATAAATATGATCCCCTGGACATCTTGCACAGCCAACAACATGAAAAGCATTCGAAAATGTAGGTATAGAATCGCTGTGTAATGGAAACCTTGCCCATTCAAGATGAACTTCAAACAATTACACTGGAAAGAGATGCCTAACCCGTTCAACCAAATGCACCTGTCTGGTCTGAAAATCCAAGGCCATGGACAGCGCAGACAAAGCCTGTCCATGACTGTCTAAGGTATTCACGTTGTTTAAAAGTTTGCGCTATTTATACCGTCTGATGCTTATTTATATTTCTTAAGCTGACTCCGACTTGTTAGTCCCCTGAAAGAACAGCTGTGGCTGGCTAGATATGAAGAAGCAAATGATAATGAATGCTATATCAATAGCAGAGCTGACATCCTGCCTATCGGGCCTGACTGCAACACAGTAACCAATCAGGAACAGGGAACCGCACCACAGTATCCAATCAGGCAGAAGCTGAAATGGAAACAGGGAGGTTATTCTGTAATCAGTGTGGCAGTAAGGCCGGCTAGCACCCAGGCTTACGCACCCCTCTTTGGGCTCGGCGGGAGTTTTCCCGGGGGCCGTGGCGGGCGTGTCCTGGGCAGGGCGCAGGCCAAGGGAGTTGGCGGTGCTGGAGTCGGAGGAAAGCTGGGGGGTCAGCTGAGAAGACATGGAGGAGCCGGGGAGGATGGGAACGCTGTTGAACAGAGCCGGCGAAAAGTCGCTGCGCAGAAAGACAAAACAGTTACTCAGTCATACACAAAGCAAGTTAGTGTATGAATTCTGCTCAAAACAATTGTAAAGAAGCAACTGCAGTAAACAAAACTAAGAAAATCTGGGTACTGTGCGTAGGATATCGAGGTGCAGCTGGGTCTTACCCAGTGTCCAGCTGAGCGATACACAGTGGGGTGATCCGTCTCCTGCCGTCCGCCGTCCTCGTCTCCACCTGCTTCTTCAATAAGTTCTGCAACATCCCATAAACAACTCGTCACCAACACATTTCCAACCCATAAACAACTCATTGACAACCCATTAAAATCCAAACAGCACACTACCAATGCCAAAACAACCCATTACCAACACATCGCTGTCTACACATAATCCCCTACATCGCTGTGTTAAGTTTCCAGAAATACACTGAGCCAAGATATTATTTCTGACAAGGTTTTTCTTCTGAATCCACAATTTTAACTGACTTTTTGCAATTTTTTTTCCTGAATCCACAAATCTGTTTAAAGACATTTTTTTTTCAGTAAAATATTTATATAAAATAAGTTCTCAAAATTCCAAGTACAAACAGAGGCCTGAATGGTTCCTTGGTGTGCTCGGAGAAAGCGGG
Organism: Albula glossodonta; assembly: GCA_019788955.1. NCBI lineage: Eukaryota > Metazoa > Chordata > Actinopteri > Albuliformes > Albulidae > Albula > Albula glossodonta. Next base: position 22,278 of record JAFBMS010002628.1, read on the forward strand.
GCGCTGCCCCCACCTTGCGGATGTCCTCCAGGGACTCTCCGTTGACCACGCTGGTGAGTTTGGGCGCCTGGGTCTCATGGCTGGCGGCGTTTCGATGCTCGGCCAGCTCCTTCTCCTGCTGGTACTTCAGCATCTCCGGGTTCTCGATGATGGTGGTGGACAGCTGGGCCTCCGTGGTGATGGCCAGGCTTTTACCGTAGATGTTTTGGTGAATGGAGTTCTGAATGGGGAAATACACAGAGAAACCGCGCTACAGCAGGGAAAACCAAAGCAGCGCACCCTTAACCGGGGGCAGCAGCTACAGGCCACAGGCTGAGATCAAGCTCAACTCCTGTGCTGACTGTAGCCAGCATGAGAACTCAGCCTGTAGTCTAGTGGCTAAGTTGCATAGCTGGGAACCCTGAGGTTGGTGGTTCAAGTCCCAGCCCAGCCACAGCAAGAACGCCAGTGCTGTTGGGCCCTTGAGCAAGGCCCTTAACCCTTAAACCCACATTGCTCCCAGGGGGGAATTGGCCCTTGTTTAGCTAAAATATAAAATGCTTAGATAAAATGCTAATGCTTGTTGTCACTTTGGATAAAATGCGTCAGCTAAATGTCTAATGTAACGTAAGCTCTGGATTACCTACATTGGTGAGAATCCTGTGTATATCCCATAATAGCCCAGTGAAAGCTAGGACAGCTGCCCTGCTCCCCATACCTTCTCATCCTCGTTTAGGGGGTCCCCCAGCTCGTCCTGAGAGAAATCGAGGAATGCTACCGTTCCATCCATGGAGCACACTAGGATGCCAAGGCCGTTCAGAGTCCTACAACGGGCAACGAGAGAAACCACTATCATGCTCAAGGACCACAATCCTGTGCAGCTTCACTGGGAATAAACAGACTACTGAAATAATCCTAACTGGCACAAACAATGGCACTAACATTGCATTATGCAGGAATACTACATGATGTTTTGGATTCATTAGAAACAAGATGTGCATCATAGTTTGTCCTTACCATGTGATATCCATGATGGACTTATCAAACAAGTCATGGATCACCACTAGGGGGCGCTTCAGGGATGTCAGCTATAAATACACACACACACACACAGAATTAGCTCTCATTCATTATTCAGCACTGGCATGCTGCTAATTCTCAGAGTGGCTGCCATTCTCTGGAAAGCCACAAACTATGGCTGCTGCAGGAGACCATAGAGAGCATACTTGAATATATTATCATGAAATCTAACACAACATTTAAAAAAAAAAAAAAAAAAAAAAAAAAAAAAGCCACATGTGATGCTGCCCTCTGCTAGATTATCAGTGTCAAAATTATACAAAGATACACATTTACATTGGCTATTAGGCCAGTCGGACATTATACGCAATTAAAGCCTTTTTCGGCTAAACAGCATGTGCCCTTAAAGAGCCGAAAGCTCCTTTTAGACAGTCAGCTTGAAAAGCTGGAAAAACACTACCCCTTCGTCGCTTGTGAAGTATTGTGCGAACAGCTTCCCATTTTCTCCACAACCATGTTGGCAAGTTCAGCAAACGCCAAACCAGCTTCTTCCAAATTTGTTTCGCAATAAGGAAAAGTGAAGACTAAGTAAAACTGATGTCAAAATGAAAGAGTGACGGAATATTGACAAAGGTCAAGGATTGAAATGCGTGAATATTGAGGGAATTCTGGCTGAATGTCAAGGGTGAAAAGTCAAGGGTGAAAAGTCTCGGGGGAAAAGTCTCGGGGGAAAAGTCTCGGGGGAAAAGTCTCGGGGAAAAGTCAGGGTGAAAGAAGGGTGAAAAGTCAAGGGTGAAAAGTCAAGGGGGAGAAGGGAGAAGCAAGGGGGAGAAATGGGGGGAGAAATCTGGGGGAGAAAATCTGGGGGAGAAGTCAAGGGTGAGAAGTCAAGGGGGAGAAGTCAAGGGGGAGAAGTCAAGGGGGAGAAGTCAAGGGGGGAGAAGTCAAGGGGGAGAAGTCTAGGGGGAGGAAGTCTAGGGGGAGAAGTCAAGGGGGAGAAGTCAAGGGGGAAAGGTCAACTCACCCACACGGAGACAGAGCGGTCCTTGCTGCCCACAGCACAGCAGCAGTACGGGCAGCTGGGCTTGGGAGAGCTGCCGTTCTTCTGCTTCTTCTTAAAGATTTTTGGATTGAATTTCTGCAGAGGGAGACGGAGGGACACTGATCAGCAGCAGGGACAGGTGTTAGAGGTGCGGCCCAGCACAGACAGGGCCCAGCCGGGCAGAGCTGCACACAGACTCCTTTAGCCTGTGCGGAAATGCTATGCTGAAGACAGAATGCTAATGCTTGTACGTGCGCATGCACACACGCACGCATTACTCACCACCACAGTCACAGCCTTCCTGTGGCCCACAAAGTCCATGTTGGTCTTCCAGCCGTCACGCTCGATGATCTGCGCCGTCGGGCCGGAGTTGTTCATGGCATGGGCGGAGACCAAGTACTGTCCGTCAGGTGACCAGCTAAGCCGCAGGACGTGAGTGGTTCCTCCACACTTAAGGCACACACACACAGATTCCATTTAACAACACAAAAACCACTGTAACAATTCAAACTAAATTGCCGAGCCATAACCTGCCTCTCCATCACCCACAAAACAACAAACTACCAACCCATAATCCACCAAACGTCGCCAAAAAAAAAACCAAAACAAACAAAAAAACAAAACAAAACACATTATGTCCCTATTACCCAACTCGCAACACCAAAACACATTTCTGGCCCTTAACCCACTTTAATGCCTTGCGATCTGGGATTTTTTTAAAGAATACACTTGCTGGTTTTTAACTCACCTCACTGAAAGGTTTGGTGATGTTAGTCTCCAGCTGCCAGTCCATGGTCCTCCACACCTTCAGGCTGTGGTCGTCTGCCTGTGAGGCGATGTACTTCCCCACTGGATCCCAGGTTAGGCCCTTCACCAGCCCAGTGTGGCCCTTCAGGGCGGTCACCATCTCTGGGGAGGGGACAGACAGTTTAGCATCTTTCTAGGCCTAACATAGCCCTGGATGGCCATCCTCCCTCTCAGCAGACAGGACAAACTCTGGGAAACTATTCCCATTGCGGCCGTTCACTTAGAACATGTATCTGGGTCGAGACCAGATGCTGGGTATTTGTAGCTGGTGACCTTATTCCGAGCCGTTCGGTGCTGATGTTGTGCTTTTTGTGATAATGGCATCATATTTCACTGTCATCTGGCACAGAGGGACCCAGGAAGCCACCAGTGCGTGGCTGCGGAGGGACACCTACACCTGTACACAAAGTAGGCACACCTGGGAACTTGCGGGCGTTCCAGATGACGATGGTGTTGTCGACGCTGCAGGAGGCCAGCCAGACATCATGGGGGGACCACGCTACGTCCATCACATCTGCAAAACACATAAGAGTGAGCCCCAAAAAACCCCCAACGCACATACGAGTAAGCCCCAGAAAAAAAAAAAAACATGATAAAAGTGAACTCCGCAAACCCAAACACACAATTATGACAAAGACAAGCTCAACGCTTTGAGTGTTAAACTCTATTTTCAGTCTCATGGTGGCTGTTACTGTTTTGGATGGACAATACAACAATCAAGCTGCAGCACAGCAGCATAAAAGGAGAAAAAGTCCTTCCCTTTCCCCACAATAAACACACAGTATAATCCTACATACTCCACGTATGTGTGGATACCAGGGATGTGGATCTCCCTGCTATTATACCTTGTACACATTGAGGGTATTATAAACATACTTGACTATCAGATTCATAGTGTCCATGAAGTCTAACGGTTCCTGGGCTGCTTACCTCCTGTGTGATTTCTGAGGATAGTCACGCATCGCCATTGCTCAACATTGGCCAATTTGCTGCTGGACCCAAAGACTGTGCTGGGGACAATATACCTGTGGAAATAGTTATAAAAATAATCCAATGTTAAGAATCTGCAGTGTAGGATTTCATACTTACTTGCAGGGGCGTAGCTAGAAATTTGGGCCCTGTACATTGGCAGGCTCTGAGGGCCCTCCACTCGATATAAAAAAAATTCCCAGATTTCGTGGGCCCCTTCAAATCCTTGGGCCCTGTATACTTAGTACCTTTTTCCCCCTGGTGCTACGCCCTTAGCATACATGCCAGCCACAAGAACTTTGAGGTAAATATTC
>JAFBMS010002629.1:0-26387 GCA_019788955.1 Albula glossodonta
TTGTCCACACAATAGGCCAAGTGATTTTCTCTCCACTTCAGCCTGAACACCTTCATTGTCACCCTTAGAGGGTGCTTTGGAGGCTCTGCTGGATTACTGTTCGTGATGGTGGGGACAGGAACACATGGTTTTAGGACCAGGCGCAATTAAACTCACATCGGCCACAACTTACTGAGGAAAAAAATGGAAATGAGCAACAAGATGGCTTATCTCAGACCTTCATACCAAGTCTATGAGAAAACCGTTGCCTGGTAACAACACGGGAGCATAAGAAAAGTGAAAGTGCATAGCATTCAGTCCATGGAGAGGTAAGGACTAATGGACCCTGTTTGAAAAAAGCATAGTTGTGAAAAATCAAACATTAAACCTTTCTAAATTCCAAACCAAAACATTGTTTTTTTTTCAGTAGACATACCAAGGCACCTTTTAAAAAGAACTAATGGAAGCTTTTAAACCTACATCACAGTAAAATTACACCACAAAGAACATCCTTATCTTAATAATCATCGTCATTTGTGATGTAGAAAGAAAAACACACTGAATCCTAAAACACAAGCATCATGGCATGTTAGCTTGTCAATTGCATATCACATGGTTTGAAATTACTGTGTTGGGTCCCATGAATCCAACACAAATCATGCTACATTATTCTATGCCTTTACTTCATACCCATCCTTCCTCAAGCCTATTTATACCCATGTACCCCTGGCCACATAACTGCTGTTCACCCAGATCCAATATTTCTATAATATATCACAATGGATCAGTATTGAGGGAGCTGACAATGAAGCAGTTTCTCTGTATGCTGCAACCATTTCCTGCTAACAAGGCTAACAGTACAATGTTTTTTTTCAACCCAGATGACATGTTGCTAATATGTCACTTCAGTAGCTTGGAGCACAGTTTAGACAGTGTTTAAAAAGGCTTAGAGACATCAAATCCTAGTCTATAATCAAAATGGAGTGGAATTAAGTGGATAGAATTGAGTTTATCCATCCAGCTTATCTAAAGCCAGAGAGCTGAAAGTTTAAAAACTTTGTATTTTATTACCACTGACAGCGTTCTAATGTTTTATTGAGTACGTTTATTAAGTAACTAAGGAAGTAAATACATATTGAGACAGTGTCAATTCAAACCACATTAAAAGCATATTCTAAGTCAGGCAAAGTGACCTTTTTTGGCATGTGATAGGTGTGGAATGGAAGAAGCTATTCTGCTGATTCTTTCACTACTGGTCTGTAGATCACTTTCAAGGTCATGTGATATGCATATCATTTGGAAGCACTATCACTTCTACACCTGCAGTGTGTACACCTGCAGACAGTAGACATGTCATCCCAGGCAGGTAAAATGCTAGGGTGCATAAATTTAGGTTGGGTAATTTTTTAAGGGCATTTGGCGATTTGTTAGGAAAATGATCAAAATGCATCCCCCTTGTCCTTTGGGAGGTGTACAGGTGTTGGTTGGTGATGTGGGGTCAGGGGGGTGCTCCCAATGGGCCATCCCCCCTGGTAAAAATGAACAAATCACCTACTGATTAAGGGTGATAACTTACATGAACAGCAAAATCAATTAAAATGGTAAAGATAAAGGGCATGATCTATGCGCTGTGTGTGTTCATTGTTAAATGCGTACGCCTACCCCAGCCCAAACACTGCCGCTCGATTCCCCATGAGAACCATGTGCAATAGATCAGTTTTGGTGTAGGAGGTAGTTGAGAGTGGGGGGTGGGGTGTAAGGGTGGGGGATGAATAGCAGTTACTTCCATTCCCAGAGGCACCACTGACTTTCAGTGTGTCACAGGGCAAGGAGCTTTGGGGTTAAAAAAAATACACAACAATGGAAGGTAAAGAGACAGCTTGACATTTTGTGTACAGAGAACAGTCTTTAAACGGTGCTGTATATCATTAAGATCAACTGATACGAAATGCCTTTTTGCTCTGAGGCAAGCTTCTTCCCTCAGAGCACTAGGGCTGGATGTTATGGAGGATCTGGTCTTTGCTTCAGCGTGATTGGTCAAATTAGTGCAGTTCCTACCTCAATGACTGCTGCTCAAAGTGATTTGTGGGCCATTTTGTTGTTGTTTTTGTTGTTGGTGATAAAGCCTACAGTCCATCTGAAGAGCAGCTCAGTCAGTTCTCCTGATGAGCGGCTCAGTCACCATGGTTCCCTCTGATGAGCCCCTCAGTCAGTCTCACTAAAGGGCTAATCCAACCTCCAGTCTCATTTTTGTGCTTGGGGACTAGTTAGGATGTGAATTCAGATCCAGGGCAGAAGACCAGCATATCATTTCTGATGTTAACTGTGCCTAAACATTTATGAGTACGCCCATCAAATGTCCCTGTGGTGTACTAAATATTAAAGCTGAAGTGAATTTACTTGAGATGAACTGAATCACACTAACAGTGAGTTGAACTGAGCTGAATTTAACTGAACTGAATAGAAATGAACAAAAACCGCACTGAACTGAAAGCCATGGGGTGAAGGTGAACCATCTCAAGATTGTCTCTGCGTGTGCTGTTCCAGCTGTTGCACAAATGTTAAAGTGAGAGTAAAGTGTGAGTAAAGTTAAAGTTAAACATGAGCCAGGAAGCCTTCTGTGCTCCTGTAGCTGGACTCCTCTTCTGTTCATGAATGTGAACCTAAAGGAATAAAGAACAACAAAGGCAGACATCCAAACTCAGTGTGAAGGCAAGATATTACCTCTTCACTTCAGGCCATGTACACCGACTTTTTAATTTTATTTTTATATATTTTATCTCACAATGATTTGGTCTGGGTTATTAGGTAAACAGTTGGCGAGATTTGATTTGTACTCTTTTTGTGTGCATTAATCCATGTTTATGTGAGTAGGTGGTTCAGATGGCACACATGGTTATTGGCTTCCTCTTGTTCTCCAGTCTTAAATAATGCGTACTGATATTTACGTAATTTCATTCAGCAAATGGACAGAAATTATGTCAAAACAAACTATCTTCCCTCATTTTCATGCACTTTGAGTGATGTAGTGAGCATTGCGAGGATGGCAAAGGCTTTTACTGGCATATAAACAAAACACCCTGCAATCATTTACAATATGGCCTCGTCGAGCGCATGGCCTTGTCAATCGTGGAGTCCCCTCCCATCTCCCTCTGGCTTAATTGCTGTTTTGGAGGCGAAAAACGTGGAAATTGCGTTTATCATCTGTCTGCAAAGTGGGCATAAATGTGCGATTGCCACTCCGAGCTTGACCAAAGGGGGGGGGGGGGGGGGGGGGGGGGGCTGGGCAGAGTTTTCCATGGCCGGGGGGGCCTCATTCCATCATGGAAAACAGAAAAAAATAATGATCCAAATGTCGCTCTCACTTTCCGTCCAATAAGGCATGGCAAACCTTAGGTAATGAGCGAAATGACACATGAAAATTTGCATATCCATCTGGCTCCTTAAAAAAAAAAAAAAGAACCAAGAATAAGGCAGGCAGCAGGTTTGGGTCAAACATGCGATGAGCCAATTGAACCGTTATAAATCTGGCCAGCTCCACCCCCATTCCCAGCTAATTCAGAAACCCTCTGAAAAAATATAACAGTTGTAAGTGCTATCTTTTATCACACATTCTTTGCACTCACATAATTACACATTCCAGGCATCTACTGAATGTATCATCTTATTCTGTGCACCTGAGCATTGGAAGGTATACATCTGCTGTTTGTGTAGCTTACATTGCCGTTGCCATGCAACACACTACCATACATTTTCAAATGCTTTAAGTCACAGCCTTAAATACGATTTTTAGAAAAGGGTGATCAATTGGTGACAGCGACTGATTGGTTTAGTGTTCTAGGAGTTCTGATATATAAAATTTATAAGCCCCAGTGCCAGGGTTTGTTACCTTGAAAGCATCCTTTTTCAGCTTGAGGGTATAAAAGAACCAGGATCTTTTATATTGTGGAGGAAAAGAAAAAACAGACACACATTAATATTAGAAGTCCATTTCCAGAGTACACACTTGTACATGAATTGAATCCAGGCTGGGATGTGTCAAACTCACACTTTGATGTCTATATTTGAGGCTTAGGGTTCTGTTCGTTTTAAATTATGTAAATTTCGATCAAGCCCCACCCACCACTACCTGTTCTCCCCCCACCCCCCCCACCCCACCACCCTTGCCCCCCCCCATTCAAAATGAATAGTGTTTAGAATCTGAGATTCACAAAGTCCCTGCTTCCAGCACTCGTTCACTCTCCTAAGATGGACAAATGAATATCGCTTTCTGATGAAATGTGTATATTCAAATATGTATACTCTACTAGAGAGAGACAGGGAGAGAGAGAGAGAGAGAGAGAGAAAGAGATGGGCCTCACATTGCGAAAGAAAAAAAACAGGAGAGATGATGTGATGTACAAATTACATGAGACTGGCGTCTTTCTCTCACAATATTGGCAGTGCCAGCCATCAAACGGCTGCGTCGCCCTGAGATTCCCCCATCTTAAATCAGAGAATCACAGAAACCTCGACTTCCTGCATGTTGCATGATGATCCACGATTGTTGACAGGCTGTTGAAGGATTTATTATTTTCATTCTTTCTGTGTTTTTTTTTTTGTTTTCTTTTCTTTTTTTGTTGTTGTGCATGAGGAAATCGGCACAGCGCAGCTCTCTGGCTGTGCCTTTATATAATGGAATACGGTTTTGCGATGTAAAAAGGCAACAGACTTGCCGCAATATGTCGGTAACACGTACCAAGAGGGAGCAATTAATGACCAAAGGAGCAAGAGAGCCGAAAAACCTAAAGTTCTTTTGGATGGTCTTGGACATTTTCACTTTGGCATCTGCACAGCTGCCTGAAAGAACTCCAAAGATGCAACTGCAGATGAGAGGCTGGAGGCCGCAGGGGCATAAATGACATTTAACCCAAAATGTCAGTCACACCCTTCTTCTTCCAAGTGCTTAATATGTTTACAGCATGGTGCAACATCCTTACAAATACATTATTGGTCTTTTATGTATTCGCCTTACAATGCTCACCTGAACTACTTCAGTAAATATTGTCTTGTATAAATGGATAATCTGTCAACTTATATGGATATAAATAATATTTCCAAGTTATTGTTTAAATCCATATGATACAAGTTGGCATTATAAGTGGTCAAGTATGGAATACAAGATGTATAAATAGGAAATATTGTTTAAAATTTACCTAGTTATACATATTTTTTCCATACTTGTTCTACATCTGTTTGGAATGCTGAACTAGTGGTTCTACCAATGAAGTGCCATTCAATACATACATGGATAAAATCAATAAAATAGACACAGACATTACTTAGACGATACCTATCAAATAGATAGATGGAATTAATTCATTACATTCTTAGGTCATTTTAGTTGTTGTCTTCACCTTCGGAACAGAAGTGATCCATCCAGTCTTGTTCAAATACCAAAGTTGTGCAAATGACTGTGAAGACAGAGCACAGAGTCTAGACTCATGCTTTCTCTCCTGATGATGGTTAGAGTACGATAAGCAAAGATACCCAGCGCTTGTACTGTCTCATTTACTGTAAAGGGTTTAGCAGTGCATGCAGTGCAAGCATTAAGACCAAACAGCGACATTCACAGAATAATTGATCTGATCCTAAAACGTCTTGGGTTTTGCATAATGGGAATACAGTACAAAAAAATGACTCTCTCAAGACGACTTTTAATGCTCTTTTATAGTTTTTCTGGGTAAAAAAAAAAAACTATTAGAGAAAAGAGTGAGAGAGCGAGATGGAGAGAGAGAGAGAGAGAGAGAGAATCAAAGGCAGTAACTAGAGAGTGAAAAAGTACAAAGACTCAGGATTATCAATAGTGGAACAAAGAGAGCTCCGAGCGTAGGGGTCTGTGATTAACTCAATGTGGCGCGAGGCTCGTACATTTCAGTACCGGGTCATGGTCACCCCCACCTGAGGAGTCAGGTGGCTCTGCTGTTTTTTTTTTTTTCTTTTTTTTTTAAATGCTCCCCAACAGGGAAAAAAGAAGAAAAAAATCCTGGAAGAGAAAAAAAACCTGAGCATATTTCTGTAGGGAAGGCTGAGCCAGGCATTTCCATAACCTCCACGCACTCACAATCACAGCCAATCAATATTTCATGCAAAGGGTTTTTATGTGACAAAAGCTTTTTGTTTTTGCTGTGACACTCCGTTTCTTTGATGGCTGCTCATTGCATTGTTCCTTCAAAGATTCGTTGTTGAAGTTTTATTTATTTAATTTTTTTTTTTTTTTTTGGGGGGGGGTTCATTGTCTATGATGTGTTTAACTCTCTGCTCTGTGCCCTGAATACTAATATCAATCTTTTTAAGAGTGTGATTGAAATGAATTGAAAGTGACATCCAGTTATTAAAATATCTGAATTTCTCAAATATTAGAATCATTATTATATTAAATATACATGTAATATCACACTATTTATGTTCATATGAGGGTTATTTAATAAAAAAGAAAAACATAGAGACATACAAAAATGACTTCAGTATCTGTAAGGGCATATGCTATTCTGTTTTAGAATGAAAAGATCCTGTTCCAATGGGCATGTTTAATTGAATAGACAATACTCAAAGAAATGCATGTAGTCATGTAAAGTCTGTTTTAATTCAATTGAATTGCCCTTAAAGAGACTCAGTGACTTTCATTGGGACCCGGGCTACACGTACAATAAAAGCGTAATTCTATTACTATAAACGTAAAGGGAACAGCTGTTAATTACAATGACATATCATTGGCTGGAAAGCCTTTTAAACATGGCCATTCCAGGTTACCTCACCACTCAGAAAAAAAAAAAAAAAAAAATTTATATATATATATTATAATCTTTTTTTTTCCTGAGAGGTGAGGTACCCTGGAATGACCATGTCGGTCAAAGGCTCGCCAGCCCGTGCTACAGAGAGATGCACAGTTTCATTAATCCAGTATTTCATGCTCCCAGAATCGTTGTCATCACTCTCAGCGCTCTCGCGGACAGGGCCGAGCCGTACCCTCGGCTGGGGCTAAGAGCAGAAGTCCCTGCTGCCCGGCAGGCTCCAGAGCGCCAGCATGGCTTAATTCCCACTGATCTCCACAGATCTGACGGGACTGCTCAAACAGTACCTGAACAAACACCCACCCCCCCTCACCCGCCCCCACCCACACAGAGACCCTCATGGCCCGGGAGGAACTACTGCAGCCCTGTGTTTAACATCTTTGTTCTGTAGCGCCTGGAAAAAAGCGGTCTTGGCAAGAGCCAGATCCAATATCAACATGGGGTGATGGCCATCTGCTCTCCTGCAATGGAAATCATGAAATTGCCAATATCTCACACCGGCACTGCGCTTTCTGCCTGTCTCTCTCTCTCTCTCTCTCTCTCTCTCTCTCTCTCTCTCTCTCTCTCTCTCTCTCGCTCCATCCACATTCTCTCTCAACCTCTTACTACCTCAGTTGGTTGGTCTCTGTCTCTCTGTCTTTCTCTCTCTCTTTCTCTCCTCTCCCTCTCACTCTAATCTTGGGTATATATTGTTTTGAACCACAAGCAGTTGAAACCAATATAGCAAGATTAAGTTATATTATCAGTGCCTCCGGAGGAGAGGTTTTATACTGGCAAACCACTTTGGAAAACTGACCTTTGCACATTCCATGTGTAGTACTAGGGGTGTTTTGGGGGGGATAAACTTTCAGTTAGTCTCTCTCTACCACCACCCCCCTGACCACTACGGGACTTTGATTAAATGGTTATGAGATGATGGCACACAAAGGAAATAGCGGACATTTTGGCTCTCACCAGGGGACAAAACTAGCCCTGCTTGGTTAATTTCTACCTTGTTTGTTTCTTTTTATACATATTAGAACATAAGAGAGAGGAAATGACACACATGATCATACTGTGATTCTCTGCTCAATCTAAATCCTTTTCATGGCACCTTACTGGTAAGATGAGATCACAAAACCATATGCAATAAAACGATTTGAATCCTTGCAGTTATGTTTTGAGGCTCCTAACAATTGATGTGATGATAAAAATGACAACATTGTGAGGAATAATTGGTGCATCATTTATTTGAAATCCCACCTCAGGAACAAAAAAATAACTGAATTAAATGGGTTAGTTGGTCGATGGCTTGGTCGTGTCACCTGATTGCTCGCAGTGTCTAATTCAGAAGGATCAGGGCAGGTTCTAAGGTATGTACCAGTGAAGGATACGGTAACAGGCCCTTTGGTGAAGAGTGTTCCTCTCCCCCCCAATCTCCTCCCCAGCCCAGTGAACTGAGAGCCTGCCCCCTGGGCCTGCTTTTGGATTGGTTTCTTGCCTGTTTCACTAATTGATGGTGATCGTGAGCTGTGTGTAATTCATCACGACCCCCCAGTTGTAATCCATCACCTGATCAATCTCATTGACGGCCCATCGATTTCATGCCAGGGGATTCACTTATCAGGTGACTACAGAGAGGACGCTGCTGCTACTAAGGAGGGCTAACCATGGCTAGCGGTGTGGTTTAATTGCTAACAAAAGGGCTTGTGAATCAATGGGGTTGCATGTTTGAATCCCAGGTGGCAGATTTTTGTTCTTTGACTCTCAGGCATGGTGGTTAATCTGAGACAGTTGGACTAAATTAATTATCCAGTCATACAAATGGATTTTTACCCTAAAACAAATGTCAGCTGTGTAATGCATTCTGAGAAAGCTGGTCAGAAATGAAGTGTAGCCAATTTTCTGTTCACAGAAAGGGGTACGATTCAGTCGAGTGGTATCTTTTGGGGCACATGCAATTGACTCAAAATAGAATTCAGTCTGTTTAATGGAATATGCTATTCTATTTTAGAATGAAAAAAGCATGTTACAAAGGACATGTCTGCTTGTCTCCAGTAGAATATAACTTGAAAAAAATGATGTCGCAAAGTCTGTTTTGTTTGAATGGTATATACCTTTACAAATAGACTAGTTGTGTTTGATTGCGTGTAACCCAGGGTGTTTTGAGGCTTCAGTCTTTAAACTCTTCAAGAGCAGGTTGTTTTGTCACCAGATTCTGCGTCTTCAGCTGCAGTGTGATTGTTTAAAGGTAAAATATTGGCCATATGTGGTCCAGGCATTAGAAGCCAACACGTTATGCTATGACAAATAGTTTCATTGCATAACTTCATCATGTTTGCCCAGAAACCAGACTTTTCCAGTCATATATTAATATCGTTAACAAGCTTTACACACCACCTATGAGTTCAGCCTATTTTACGGGACTGAACTGGACCAGTTCCCCAAATACAGACGGTAAAATTTCAAGAGACCCACAGTCGATGGACAGCTGTCCACCAGTGCCCCACTATCTGCTGTCCAAGATGGGGTTAAACATGGCCAAACTGCAGCGGAGCAACATGTCACCACAGAGTCATTTCCCTGGCACAGACACAAAATTCAGCAGCTCTGCTTTCAAATTAGAATCACAGACTCATCATTAATAAAAGAGAGAAAATGACAGGCAAAAAAAAACACATGACCGTAGTGACTCACTGCTCGCTCTCTAAGATTTGACAGCCACATGGAAGTTGCCTGCTGTTCGGCACCTGGAGACAGCCAAAACGGCTGCTCCCCCCACTCCTCCCCCCTGCAAGCAAGGTGGGCTTCAATCAGCTAAAAGGTGATAAAACATAATTAATGAAATCATATTCTGCCCCCTAAACATCCCAAGACAGAACAGGGACACAGAGATTTTTTTTTTCTGTGCCTGTCAACGTTACCTGATGGGAGTGCCTATTTTAGGAAAAACTTGGTCATGTCAACATCCATCTGTGACTGAGGAAAAAAACCGGATGCTGCTGAATTTATAAACATTATTTCTTGGTCTAATTTTGCAAAAGGGCTAGGCTGGCACCTATTTGGAGGGAGAAAAACGTTGCTGCACTGAGAATCCACTAGCAAAGTGCTGTCACTATGGATGCTGATAGGGACATTGTGTATGGAGGTTTGATTTTATACATGTACAATGATTGTTATACATGTAACTTTTTTAATGCATGCCTCTGGTCATATCAAGAGTTGCGCAGATTATAGTACGTAGCTTGAACATTGCTGCAGAGTATTGTGAATTGTCTTAAGTGCATGCAGCATTCAAAACAAGCTGCGTTTAAAGCTTTTGAACACACCACCCCACATTTTGTCAACGCTGACAGTCAGCAAGTGTGGCAGAAACCCTGAGATCAAGACCACATGCTAACTGGTGAAAGCGTACAAGAGATAGAGATTATGAGCTGGCAAGAACAAAAGCAGTGGCTGCACAGCTGGTCTTCGATGGAGAAACATTGTCCTGTCATTCTAGCAGGTGGGGCAGCCATTCTCATTTGTGAGCGGAAACTGAAGGGTCTGTGTTTATGACACTTCAAACACATGACCTGTCGCCTTCGAGTGGTTATCTGGGGGGGGGGGGGGGGGGAATGTTATTCCCTGTTTTCATCTCCCGAAATGCTGGGGAGCATGGGTAATGACACATGACTAACAAGTAGAACTTGCACACGTTTTCTGGAGCGGGTCGAAGACAGTCCCATTAGCTGTGGTAGATGACCATACGAGCAACAGGGCCATTAGCACATCCTGGGCCCCCGGCCGGGCCCCGGCCCTGTCCCCGCTCGTCCGTCAGGGTCAAGTGGCCCGCAATTATTGCGAGAGGCGGCTCCAGGACTGCTGTGGACGCCCCGGTGTTGGGGGGGGGGGGGGTTTGGAGAATGGAAGGAGGAGAGCCAAGGGGAGCAAGCGGGGAGAAAATGAGTTGGTATCAAATTCCCATTAAAAGGGCTTGATTTACGAGGCAGTTAAATGATCTGTTTACTTGGGAAAAGGAGGGAGATGAAGATGGCCAAAATGCAGACGGGGGTGAGCTTGGTGGTGAGGCAGCAGCAGTGCGAGCGGGGGGATGAGGGCGGAGGAGAATAAGAGTGTGGGTGTGGGTGGGGGGGGGTGGTTGTTGGTTGATGATGGGGCGGGGCCTTGGCAAGACATATGAGAAAATATCTGTGGAGAGTTACGGTGGCATGCAAAAAGAGAGAATCCGCAGAGAACATCATCAGCCTGTTTCCTAGGTGGGCACAATGGTGTGAAACTGGAAACGAAGACAATGGTTTGTCCCTGCAAAGAGCTCTCATCCTCAGCACAAAGGGAGCCTCGATCCGCTGGCTCGCTCTCCCAGGGGAGAAGCCCCCGATACCGGCCTGGGTCACACCAAGCCGTGCTGTCACATTGTTTCACTCGCTGTAAAATCCCCAGTGCCCCGCTGCAAAAAGACAAAAAGAAGAAAAGAGGGAAGGGAACACCTGTTGTCTCCCTTTTCACACGTACACTCTGTTTTTCTTGTTTCCACTTTTTTTTGTTATTGTTATTGGTTTTTTTTTTTTTTTAAATTTCCACTTTATTCCATCTTCCCCTTTTGAGAGGCACAGATAACAGTGACATCACCTGGTGGAACAAGAGTGTCAGAAAAGGGGATATATGAGTGACAAGAAAGACAGAAAGCAAGAAAGAAAGAAAGAAGATTAGACCTAGTAAATAAAAATAAATAATACATCTGGGGACATTGCTGCTATCAACCCCCCCACCCCACATACACGCCCCCCCCCAAAAAAAAAAAAAAAAACACACACAGCCCTGTGTGATGCTGTCTATTTTCTGTGTGGATAATTAAATTTCTACCTTCGCTTACAGTCCTGCGCCATTACGACGCATAATTAATTTCATTATTTTTTCACTCACACTGACTGTTTGGGGCTGATTACAACATCCAGAGCAGAGAGGATAAACGTGGTATAATTACGTATTACTCTCACGGCTCACATCATATTATATGGAGGCTAATAAATTAGAGAACAACAAAAGCTCCATTTAGGTATCTTTCACAGTGCCTCTGTGTTTTTTTTTATTTATTTTTTTTTTATGAAATATCCACAGAGCCCAATCTCATAATGAACTGCAGTGCACATTTTTCAGTGAGTTACAATTCATTTCTCAGGCTTTAGTGGCTTTTTGTTTACCTTTCCAAACCCAACACCATTTTTTTTATTGAACAACTGGTTGTGAACTTCAGCTTGTTCCTAAGCTTCTCAAGCTTTTCTCCCCCTGATGTAGTAGCATATCAAACAACAGGAGGATATCGGATTAAGACAAAAAAAAATTAAACTGTCCGGCAGACAATTCCTGAATGACAAGTGCGAACAATGGCTGACAATTAACGAAACATTATCTGTGATATTGCACCTTAAGTCTGTTTGGTACGGTGGGACAGGATTATGTTCCTTTTGTGAGCTCCCATAATGCCGCCCCATTGTTAGCCGTCTTTTTTCAATACCGAACGGCGACACTCGGGTAACCAAATACGCCGATGTCCCTGGCCACAAAGATGGCCTGCAGGGAGCAAACAAAGAGGCGAAGAACACGGTCGAGAAAGAAAAAAACAGGGCGGGCAACTATAAATAACTAACAGTTCTTATACTGCACTCTTGCTCTCTCTCTCTCTCTCTCTCTCTCTCTGGATACACCTGGAAGCAAGGCCTCTTTTTAATTCTAAGCGAAGTAGTCATCACTTTTTCGCGGCAGCAGTATGTGACAGCACCTTCAAAGAGGCACAAAGCCTTGTCTTCCTTATTAAGAGGGAACGCTGTGATGCTGTACGGTAACCCCCACCCCCGCCCCCCCCTCCCCCACCCCACCCAGAGCACGCGCAGTCCAGGGGGGTCTCGCAGGTACGTCCGGGTGAGTAAATGACTTGTGAAAGACTGTCGGTGCATGGTCTGGACACACAGGCTCTCCCACCCCCAGCCCCTCAGCATAATTTGGCCAGACAGCAGCATATTTGGCCTGGATCATTTCCTCTGACACTGCTGTTGATCTCGCCGGAGGTGGGGAGCGCAATACTTTACCTGTGGGGCTGTGCCACCAAGCAGAGAGATAGATGGAGGAGGAGGAGGCCTATACACACACAAACAAAGAGCGTACACACAGACAGACACACATACATACGCGCAAACAAGTGCACACACACAGACACGCATACACACGCGTAAACAAGTGCACACACACACAACAGCAACACTCTCACAGACACTCACACATACACACACAGACACACACAATGTAACCAAGCATCAATTGTAAAGCTGCTTTGTGACAACCTGTTTTAAAAAGCGCTATACAAATAAAATTAAATTGAGTTGAATTGAATGCACACACAGAGACAAAGAGATACACACACATGCACGCACATACACAAACACACACAGAAACACATGCGCAACGAAAGAAGCACACATACAAGCATAATAACAAGCACAAACATACACAGACAAGCACAGACACGAATGCACATGTCAGGAGTCACACTAGCGCCTCCTGATAACCCTCCCACACAGGTACTGGGACCCACCCACACGAACAACCAAGACACAGGGAGTCAGGTCAGCAGAGACTTTATTAGGTTTCTTTTTTTAAAACAGCAAAACTCATGCTCGGGCAGCCACCCACCTTGACCTCCCCTCCCCCTTTCCAACTCCCCCCTCCTCCGCTAGCCCCTACTGGCTGGCCCGGTGTCGCGTGGGAGAACTCCCGGGAGAGGGACTTCCCCACACCTACACCACAATCCAGACCACGCCAACAAGGTAACCCTGTGCCACACTCACTCCACACAGTGTTAAGATTGAGACCCTCTCCCAGGCCTGCCCACACGGCACAGGCCAGCCCCCTCTTGGCCAACACAGGGGGGAGTAACTCACGCTGGGAGGGAGGTCCACACACTCACACGCATTCACACAAACGAAACTAAGGGTGGGGCGCGACTCGGCCCGCGCCACCAGAAGCCGGGCCTCCTCCGCGCCCCAAAATAAAAAACAAAACCAACGAAAACCAGGCTGAGACTGCCGCTCCTCCAGCCTCCAGGAACCGCCGCGACCGCACGCTGGTGGACTCCCAGTCTTCCAACTCCGCTGGGCCTGGGACGGGGAAGGCTAGAGAGGGAGAGGCAAAATACCAGGTCACCCCTCAGTGGACTGGGCAGAGCAAGGACACACACACACGCTGTTTACTTTTGTGGTTACGTTCCTCTCACCACCGGGGCATGCCCCCGCTCGCCTTCTGCCCAGCCCGGGGTAGCAGCTTCACCGCCGTCGCCTTCTCCCTCCTCTAGCGCTGATATTGGGGTTCCTCCGTCCCTTCCCTCAGCCGGTCGCCGCCACGGTTCCAGGCGTGCAGTCCCTGCCTCCTCTTCACTCGCACGCACCCTAAAAAGAAATCCCCCCGTGGGATTTCTTAAGGAAGAAAAATAAACAAAACCGAAAAGAAAAAAAACGAAACCAAAAAAACAACGAAATCGCCGGCAAAAATTCAAAACTCAAAACCAACCGAAACAAATCGAAACTCTCAAAATAAACAAAAATAACCCCGTCTAAAAACCCAGCATACTGCAGGTTCCTTCCAGGCTGCCCAAGCCCAGTCTGCCTCGTCCCCCGCTCTCTTATCCTGACTCCCTGCGCGGAGGGAACGAGAGACAGCTGCGGCAGATTACCAATCAGGCAAAGCAAGGGAGACAACCCACCCTGATCCACATACCGCACGCGTGCCCCAAATTACCAATAAAGAAAAACTCACCCAAGCAACGGCACGTCAGGCTCACCTCCTGACAACTCCCCCCGCTTTACCCGTAGTCGTCCCGACTACGCCTCTTCAATGTACCGGCGCGGGGGTTGCCCTCGTGTCTCACGTGCAGAGCGACGGAGGGGCACCACTTCCGGCTGCACAGGAGGCTCCGCCGCCTCCCCCTGATGCTGTTCCTCTAGGGGAACAGCAGGCTCACGAACAGGACCCCGGGCAGGGACCCACACCGGGTTCCAGCCCCAAGCCCACCTCCGCGGACCCGGCTCTGGTTCCCGTTCGGCTTCCTCCTCCACTGGGGGCTCCCTCCAGGCATCACCCACGGGGCAGGCACGCAGGTTGTTCCGGTGTAGGGTCCGCTCTTCCCGACCTCCCTCGGGACGGACCACATACACCGGCCGATCCGGCTGCAGCTGGCGGACAACGACAAAAGGACGAGGAGACCATCTCGGGGCCAGCTTACCTCGCTCCCGGCGCCTGAAGTTCCGCACCAGCACCCGGTCCCCCGGCAACAACGGCAAGGTCTTCAGCCGCCGATCGTACCTCTCCTTGTCCCGCAGCTGCTGGCGTCGTACAGACTCCAGCACCTTTTCATACACCCCGGACAAGGTACGATGGTGTGCCCGCACCCACCCCTCCATATTCCACTTCCTTGGGGTGGGGGGCACATTCATTGCCAGGTCCACCGGGAGCCGGGCATGCCGCCCGGTCAGGACGTAGTGCGGGGCGAAGCCGGTGCTGCTGTGCATGGCATTATTATATGCCTGGAGCAGAGCGGGCAGGCGCTCCGGCCACCGGCCTTGTTCTTCCTCCTGGAGAGACCCTAAGAGAGACAGCAGAGTCTGATTAAACCGTTCGCAGGCCCCATTGCCCTGGGGGTGGTAGGGGGTAGTGCGGATCTTAATGCACCCATAGAGCTCACAGAACGAGGCTACCAGGGAGGACTCAAAGGCCGCCCCTCGGTCGGAGAGGAGCCGCTCGGGGCATCCCCAGTGCTGCACCACCGATCCCCACAAGGCCCTCACCGCCGTCCCGGCCGACTGGTCCCGCACGGGCACTGCCCAGCCGTACCTAGAAAACAAGTCAGTGAGGACCAGCAGGTACGGATACACATCACCGGGACGCCCCAGCGCCAGATGGTCCATGGCCACCACCTCCAAAGGATAAGAGGTGGAGAGGGGGACAAGGGGGGCCCGTACCTCCGGCCCGGCCTTGGCCACCACACACTGCCCGCACTCGGCGGTCCACCGCCGGATGTCGTTCCCCAACCCCGGCCAGTAGAACCGCCGACGCAGGACAGCCTCCACCTTATTGGCACCCAGATGGCCCAAGGCCTGATGGTACCGCTGCCAGACGCCCCGCGCCACCCTCCGGGGCACCAGTACCTGCAGCAGCGGCCCATCCTCCAGGGGATCTAACACCCGGCGGTACAGGACACCCCCCTCAACCCGCAAACGCTCCCACTCCCTCCACCACCTACCCTCCTCCGGTGGGGCCAGCCTCCTCTCCTCCCGCCGAGGGGGCTCCCCCCGCCGCACACGCTCCGCCAGGGCCCGCAGATGGTCATCCTCCCGCTGCAGAGCCGACCAGTCCCAGGCATCCTCCACTGCTGGGCCGCTGGACACCTGACCCACCTCCACAACCCCTGGGCCCTCGGGCAGCCGGGACAGCGAATCAGCATTAGCGTTGCGGGCCCCTGGCCGGTACTTGATTTCCAGGTCAAAGCTGGCCAGCTGACCCACCCACCGCTGCTCTGTCGCCCCCAGCCGCGCCGTGGACAGATGTACCAGGGGATTGTGGTCAGTGTAGGCCGTGACTTTTACGCCCCAGAGGTAATCCTTAAACTTCTCTGTCACGGCCCATTTCAGGGCCAGCAGCTCCAGCTTGAAGGCGCTGT
Organism: Albula glossodonta; assembly: GCA_019788955.1. Classification (NCBI taxonomy): domain Eukaryota; kingdom Metazoa; phylum Chordata; class Actinopteri; order Albuliformes; family Albulidae; genus Albula; species Albula glossodonta. The sequence continues at coordinate 16,501 of JAFBMS010002629.1, forward strand.
AGTTCTGGTCGTTCCTCTCAGCGGGGTGCAGGCTCCGACTGGCGTACGCAATCACCCTCTCCTTTCCGCCCTGCACCTGGGACAGGACGGCCCCCAGCCCCTCCATACTCGCATCTGTGTAAAGACGGAAAGGAAGGGAAAAGTCTGCATACGCGAGCACGGGCGCAGAGAGCAGGGCCGCCTTCAACCCCTCAAAGGCGCACTGACACTCGGTGCCCCACTCCACCCGCCGCGTGCTCTTACCCCGGGCCGCGGTCCCCTCCAGCAACCGGTGCAGGGGAGCCGCGATCTTAGAGAAAGCGGGGATGAACCGTCGATAGTAGCCGGCAAACCCGAGAAAGGCCCTCACCTGCCGCACCGTCTCAGGCGCCGGCCAGTCCCGGACCGCAGCCGTCTTGTCCGGGTCCGTAGCCACCCCCGCGGAACTCACCACATGCCCCAGGTACCGTACTTCCTTCCGGAAGAATCGGCACTTCTGGGGCTGGAGCTTCAGCCCGTACTGGCTCAGCCGCTCAAACACCGCCTCCAGGTGATGCAGATGGCTGGAGAAGTCTGGGGAAAAAACCACGATATCATCCAAATAAATTAAAATGGAATCATTTACCAGGTCCCCCAGACACCTCTGCATCAACCGCTGGAAGGTCGCTGGAGCATTGCATAAGCCAAAAGGCATCCGCTCAAACTGGAAGAGCCCAAGGGGTGTGGCAAAGGCGGTCTTCTCACGGTCCCGCGGGTCCACCGCCACCTGCCAATACCCGCTCGCCAGATCTAAGGTCGAGAACCACTCAGCACACTTCATCCCCGTGAGTGATTCCTCAATCCGGGGGAGCGGGTAGGCATCCTTGTGGGTGACCGCGTTGAGGCGGCGGTAGTCCACGCAGAACCGCCAGGCACCATCCTTCTTCCGGACCAGGACCACAGGCGCGGCCCAGGGACTCGAGCTCTCCGTGATCACCCCGCCCTCCAGCATCCCCTGCACCAAGGACCGCAGCTCCGGGTACAGACCTGGGGGAAGAGGGCGATATCGTTCCCGACAGGGGGGAGCATTACCGGTAGGTATCTGATGGTAAATTACCTCGGTGCGGCCAAAGTCCTCCTCATGCGCCGCGAACACCCCCACCCACCGCTCCAGCAGGTCCCGAGCCCGGCCCTGTTGTTCTGGGGTGAGGCCCTCCAGCTCTGGAGGAGACAGAGGACTCCCCACCCCTAAAGGTGCCTGCGCGGTGCACACATCCACCTCTACCTCCCCCGGGCGGGGGGTCCGCAGCACCAGGTCACGCCCACCCTGTATCTGCGAGGGGAGAATGCGGGACACCGTGGCCAGGGGCCGCCGCCGGGGCAAGGAGAGAGGGTAGGGGTGCACGTTAATCAAGCGGAGGGGGACCTTCCCCCCCCGCACACAAACCACAGCCCGGCCCACCTGCCACTCTCCTCCATCCCCCACCCCCTCCAATAGACAAACCTCCCCGTCCACCTTCTCCCAACCTTCCACAGGGAGCCATTGGAGGACCTCTGAGCACGCCGGGACCTCCGCATCCGCCTTCCGGGTCAGTCGGACCACCCCCTCCAAGGGAGTGGCCGTCTGGGCCCGGACCCGGCGGCAAACCGCGAAGGCTCGTTCCCACGCCCGGCGCGCTCGACCCTGGTGGGAGACAGAGAAAGTCAGTGAGCCAGGCTGCACACCCCTAACCACCTCCTCCCAGCAGTGGGCGATCACATTCATGCCCAAGACCGCAGTGTCTGACCCCAGACACCGGTCTCGGACAATGATCGCCCCTTTTCCCGGCACCTTTACACCCCCGACCACAAAATCCATCACAACATACCCCACGAATGGAATATCCAACCCGTTGGCCGCCCGGAGGGTTAGCCACTGGAGGTTGGAGGTGTCCCGCACTGGCAGATCTCCATACCATTGCTGAAAAAACCCCTCGCTAAACAGGGTAACCTGTGAGCCCGTGTCCAGGGTGCATGGCACTTTTACCCCCCCTGCTTCCACCACCACCTCAGGGCATACCCCCAGGATGTCTTCTCGAGGTGGGCTTCCCTCACCTCCCTGCTGTTGCACCCCGCCCGCACGCCCTACTGCGGACGGGGTTGGGAGTTTAACGGCGGCCGCTGGGGGCAGTCTCGCTGCATATGGCCAGCCTGTCCACACTCCGCGCAGACCGGCTGACCTGCAGCATCCCACTGGAACCGACCCGACCTCCGTCCGGGACCGGTCCCAGCCCGGCCCTGCCCCTGCAGCGCCACCGTCTGGGGGGGTGGGGCCCGCGCCAACTGCTGCTGAATCTCGTTAATCAGGGTCTTCCCCAGGGTCGCCATTTGGTCCTGGAGCTCCCGCCACAGCTCCGCTCGCACCTCCTCCTTCCACCGCTCCACGTCCATTGCCGGCGCTGGAACCACAGGCGCCCTAGCTGGATCAGAACGAGAAACAAAGCAAGCGGCCCCTTCATCCCCTCGCTGCTCCAGCTCCAGTTCCCGGGCCTCCCGGCACACCTCTGAGAAGGTGCTAGCCGGTTGGCGCCTCACCAGCCGCTGGAGCTCCTGCCTCACGGGGCCCCCCCGCAGGCCCAGGAGGAACTGATCCCGAAGGATCTCGTCATCCACCCTCTCATCCCCTGGCTCCCGGGCCCGCCACCTCGCATGCAGCTCCCTCAGCCGCAAGAGGTACACCTCCAGCGCCTCCTCGGAGCTCTGGTGGCATTGGAAAAAACGGGAGCGGGCCACAGCCAGGGGGACCGGACGACCAAATAGCTCCTCCAAAAGGGCCCACACCAGGGCCACCGTGTTCCGCCGCTCAGCCGGAACAAGCAGCACCTCCCGCCGGGCACGCCCTTCTAGAGCCCCTACCATGAAGTCCACCTGCTGGACTTCAGTGAGACCCTGTGCCCGGAGCATAGCCTGCATCTGATCCCGCCATTCCCCAAACTTGGTAGAGCCCTCCTCACCAGAAAACTTGGGGACCCACGGAGTGCACATGAACCAGGGCACAGTCATACTCCCTGCCCCGCCCAATGGCAACCCACGCCCAGCCCCCCCCTGCCCCTCCATGGTGTCCGTGAGCTGGAAAGGGTGGGTCCTGCCGAACTACGCCAAAAATGAAGGGTGTCAGGAGTCACACTAGCGCCTCCTGATAACCCTCCCACACAGGTACTGGGACCCACCCACACGAACAACCAAGACACAGGGAGTCAGGTCAGCAGAGACTTTATTAGGTTTCTTTTTTTAAAACAGCAAAACTCATGCTCGGGCAGCCACCCACTTTGACCTCCCCTCCCCCTTTCCAACTCCCCCCTCCTCCGCTAGCCCCTACTGGCTGGCCCGGTGTCGCGTGGGAGAACTCCCGGGAGAGGGACTTCCCCACACCTACACCACAATCCAAACCACGCCAACAAGGTAACCCTGTGCCACACTCACTCCACACAGTGTTAAGATTGAGACCCTCTCCCAGGCCTGCCCACACGGCACAGGCCAGCCCCCTCTTGGCCAACACAGGGGGGAGTAACTCACGCTGGGAGGGAGGTCCACACACTCACACGCATTCACACAAACGAAACTAAGGGTGGGGCGCGACTCGGCCCGCGCCACCAGAAGCCGGGCCTCCTCCGCGCCCCAAAATAAAAAACAAAACCAACGAAAACCAGGCTGAGACTGCCGCTCCTCCAGCCTCCAGGAACCGCCGCGACCGCACGCTGGTGGACTCCCAGTCTTCCAACTCCGCTGGGCCTGGGACGGGGAAGGCTAGAGAGGGAGAGGCAAAATACCAGGTCACCCCTCAGTGGACTGGGCAGAGCAAGGACACACACACACGCTGTTTACTTTTGTGGTTACGTTCCTCTCACCACCGGGGCATGCCCCCGCTCGCCTTCTGCCCAGCCCGGGGTAGCAGCTTCACCGCCGTCGCCTTCTCCCTCCTCTAGCGCTGATATTGGGGTTCCTCCGTCCCTTCCCTCAGCCGGTCGCCGCCACGGTTCCAGGCGTGCAGTCCCTGCCTCCTCTTCACTCGCACGCACCCTAAAAAGAAATCCCCCCGTGGGATTTCTTAAGGAAGAAAAATAAACAAAACCGAAAGGAAAAAACGAAACCAAAAAAACAACGAAATCGCCGGCAAAAATTCAAAACTCAAAACCAACCGAAACAAATCGAAACTCTCAAAATAAACAAAAATAACCCCGTCTAAAAACCCAGCATACTGCAGGTTCCTTCCAGGCTGCCCAAGCCCAGTCTGCCTCGTCCCCCGCTCTCTTATCCTGACTCCCTGCGCGGAGGGAACGAGAGACAGCTGCGGCAGATTACCAATCAGGCAAAGCAAGGGAGACAACCCACCCTGATCCACATACCGCACGCGTGCCCCAAATTACCAATAAAGAAAACTCACCCAAGCAACGGCACGTCAGGCTCACCTCCTGACACACACACACACAGAAACAGACACACATACATGCATAAGAACAAGCACAAACATACACAAACAAGCACACTCACACATACACATGCACACACACACACTCACAAACAAGCCAACACAGAGAGGCACAAATCTGCACAAAAAAAAACACACCTGCACATACAAATATATGCACCAAGCATACACATGCACATGTACAAAGACACACAAACAAGTGCACACACGTATGAAGAAGCACAAAACAACAAGCAAACACACATACACAAACAGACACACAATTTGTGTGTGTGCGTGTGTGTGTGTGTGTAATCCCAAAGGAACTCAGAAAGACTCAGCGCACTTCAGTGTGACACTGTTGGTAATTAAAGATGTAGGGTGAAGATCCATCGTCCACTGCCTCTCCTCTGACTGCACTTCAGGTTGCATTATCCTGGAGAGCCCATCCCTGCATGCAGGTCACCATGGACACGGATGGCCCCGCCCATTTTACTGTTATTAGCAAAATCAGCCATGAGCACAGGTGGGCCCAAAGCAGGTGTGCCCCGCCCCTTTGCCCTTCCACACACAGACTGCCCTCCTGGATGGTTAACCTTTTCATTTTTTACATCAGGGTTTTTCTTTTCATCATCATGTAAGGGAAGCGGGCAGAGTGTTTACACAATATGCACACCTTACGTTTTTCTCTTGAAAGTTTTAAAAAGACGCTGCACAAGCAGTCCAAACTCAATGACACAATGCACTGATTCTGGGGCCATCCATTCTATGTCAATCCAGTCAAGAGGGAATTGTATTATAGTTATCATATTCCTATTGCCCGGATTAGGAAGCTTTTAGAGCACTTTCCAAGTGCATACATTCTGAACAGGTCTGTGGTGCATATTGATACAGAAATGAACATGCTTCAGAAATGGTCTGCGTTTAAATGTGACCCTCCTGCGTAACGCAGCATGATTTGTCCAGACCTCTGCTTTGGGAGAATAGAATGTAATGTTCACACAGCGCCACGGCGCCACAGCACCGTGGCAAACTATTTTATCATTTTATGGCTTATTAAACTCTTTTTTTATTTGTGGAGCCTGCACGATAATGGAAGGGCAGCCAAATAAGCTGAATTACCAAGATGGCCTTCAGCTGAGTGACACCAGCCTCTGTGTGACTCACTACATATTTTATGAGAAAATGGAAACGCTTGTTTTAGCTGATGTAAAGCACATCCATCGCTGGCGCCAAACCGAAAATGAGAGACAGCAAGCTAGAGAGAAAGAGAAAGAGAGAGAGAGAGAGAGAGATCAACTGAGAAAATGAGAAAAAGAAAGAGAGAGGGACAAGCACAGAGACAGAGAGAATGGGAGAGACAGAAAGAGTGACACAGAAACAGACAATGAAAGAAAGACAGACAGGGAGAGAGAAAGAAGATTTCTCAGCAAACCTACAGGGCTGCTTGAAAGTTCAGTTAAATACATAACTCTCAACACAAGTATGAGAAACCCAGGCTTCAGCCTCAAACACAGCCTGTATACAGAACCAGCGCCCCTCTGTCCCTGTAATTTTGGGAATGGTGACAGGTGATGAGTGGGAGGACATAGGAGGAAGCAGAGTAGAACGAGAGTGTGCCCTCTCTCTCTCTCTCTCTCTCTCTCCCTGGAGAACATAAATACAGTGCATCTCCCCTCCGCATCGATCCTCTGTCCCATCCCTTCCCTTCCCTGCCGCGCGACGGAGAACTCTCCCTGAGCTTCATCAGTGCGCTCACCGAGTCTGGTTCTGTGCCGCTATGACCTCGTCTACTACGGCTACTCCCTCCCACCTCCCCTCGCGTGAGTCTTCCTGACTCCCTGCTCCGTTTCCCTTCAGAAGCTCCTCTCTTTCATCCCCTGGGTGGTGGGGAGGTGGGGCCGCTGTCCCCTTGGAGTGTGTTAGCATTCGGCCCCCTTCCCCCCTCCCCCCCCCGGCATACGTGCCTCCACACTGGCCTGGCAGCTGGGGAATGGTGGGGGGGTTGGATTTTGGGGAGAGGTCTAGTCCCTCTTCACCTGGGGGGAAGCTTCCACCACCCACTGCTGCAATCACTTCCTGTCCTTCACACCAAAAGCATCACACCACGATTCTGACTCACTGTGGCCACTGTGAAACATTTTGAAAGTGTAGGGGTGTTATTCACAGTGTCCTGACTCTCTGCGTCTTCTCTGTCTCATCACCCTCCTCCTGTATCTGACTGGCAGCGCGACCCCCTTCATTTCAGACCCACTTTCATTCCCCAGGGCATCATTCGCAAAAAAGAAAATGGAGGCTTCAGCTGACCTTCCTGAAGTAATTAAAGATAAAAGTCAATAAAATTAAAAAACGTAAAACCTGCCGGTCCCAAGGCTGCCAAAGGCAGAGTCCATTAAAAACATAGATAAAACACAAGAAAAATCTGACTCCATGCAGCAGAAACACAAACAAAAATTCCTCTCCTATGTTTAACACGTCTTGACATTTGGGGTTCTGTGAGATGTTCTTGCCTGGCTACAAAAGAAAAACAAAAACAACATCATAAAACGAAAACCGGTAAAACAAACTGTTACGTTCTGTAGAAATGACCTCCAAAAAGAGAGTCTTACAAGTTTTTCTGTTTGCATTGGTGTCTGCTGTGTTGTTTTTTTTTTTCTTTTCTTTTCTTTCTTTTTCCTTAAACGATTTCCCGTGTGGATTCATTAATCAAAGCATTTCTTGGAGAAGGCGCGAGACTCTTAAGCTGCAGGTTGAATAAGCGAGGCAGCAAAGCACCTCACAATGCGCGCATTATAATGCAAAGTCAGAACGATGACCTCAGGTCACGCAGTGAGTGACTCCTGGCCAGACACGGCTGTTCATTCATCCCCGCACAGGAAAAAAAAAGAAATAGAAATCTGTCGATAAAGCAGGTGGCAAAATGCTAGTATCTTTATAAGACAGATCCAGGGCTCATTGTTTTCTCCGGCTGAATTAAATAGAAGGACCTCGCCGCTCTTTTCCCCCTACCCAGAGCCCCCTCTGGCTTCTGCTTTTTCCAGTCATTTGAGCTCTTTCAAGTCCTGTCTACCAGCCGTCCCTCTCTCCTTATGCAAGTTAATTAGACCACAGGAGCTGTTCTGCATAATTACACTTTACAACAAAAAAAAGGAAACTGAATTTCTGTAACTGAAAGCAGGTGATTTCCTCAGTTTTAACGGGTTGAAAGCTGGTGATTTCGTCCAGTGCCCACCGTTTTTGCACCAGGTGATGAATGGGTGGCTATTGTTGACAGGGGGGTGGAAGATTCCTTCAGTTTTTCACTCTAACAAGGCTGTCTCTCTCTCCCGAAAATAGTGTTTTCACCCTTAATTTTCATGTTCATATCATTTTCACGATGGGTAAAAATGTAACCTTTTATCTGCCTAAAACAAAGGTTTCACTATTAATACCTAAATGCAATGGAAAACTAGAGACACTAGATTAAGCCACATCGCTTTGGAGCTGAACTTTCACAGTCATCGACAGAATTCAGAACTTGGGAGAAAGAATGCTGATTCAGGATCAGGGTTCCCTGCCTATATACTAACCTTATCAATTATGTGCAACAAGTCAAAGCTGATCCTAGATCAGTGGTCCTACCCTGAGACGCTTCATGAATACCAGCCCTGCCTTGGAACTTAAGGAATTTATTGGAGGGCCTGCAAGCATCTCAGTGGTACTGATGCTGGTTCCTGAGTCCCAGCGGTGCCACAGCCGACTACAGCAACAGTTGTCTCTACCTCACCAGAAAAAGCTAGGGAATTGGCGAGGCAAAATTCTGTTACTTCATTCTGTAGCTGCTGCCTCTGACTGATCAGGTCCCAGAAAGGTTTGTGAACTAAACTCGAGTTGACTTTGTTTTTCCTGCAGAACTGGAGGTACGATGAGTGTGGCCCCATCCTCCTGAGTCAGTGGGAGATGGGTGCTTGGTGGGTGATGGTGCAGTTCAGTTTGGGTGGAGAAAAAGGGCGAAGAGCGCAGCAGAGAGAGGGCTCCCAACTTTCAAATCACACCCACATAATATAACTCCCCAGGCCAACCCACACTGTGCCTCTGAAATGAGGGAACTCATTACACACTGCTTACTGCGATCAGAGAGCTATATCGCCCCCTACTGCCAGCTCTCTCATAATTCTGAGGCTCAGAATTGCAGGTCAGACAAACTACTCTCTCATTCCGGAATGGCACAACCTAACTTCAGGGATGCTAATAAGCCAATGGGTTACCAGATACTACTTTTGACTAATCGTGATCATTTGTAGGCATGCCTAAATAGCTTTTCAGAGCTGATAAAAACCTGGGTGACTCCTCTGTTTCAAATATAGTTATAGACATAGTTCTTCTGGGCCAGTTAAACCCATGTTCAGGTAGCACCAATCGGAGGGCAAAAAAAGAACTGCAGCCTGCCAATGCCAAAGACCACTGCATGACTTCCAGAGGCTCTGCCAGAGATGGAGGCTACCTGCACAGCACCCAGTGCCCTAGTAGGTTATGTCAGACCGGCACAACTGGTTTCCAGGGGGAGGGTTTCCGGTCCGAGCCGCACTGCCCTCCTGATTCCCTACGTGTAATGGAGCATGCTGATTTATAATTGTCTGTTCCGTTGGCTTCCGAGCCCGAAGGAAAGCCGGGCTCCTAAGCCGGGCCATTAGGTCATCAGATCGCATTACACCCTCAGCTGGGGCTTTTGCCGCTGTTTTTATTGTAAGGGCCAAATGGAGGGGAACGCTTTCCCAGCCCTTTTCTAGACCGCCATGACAACCATAAACAAAAAGTGAAGACAGATAGTTCTTTCAATACATCGTTATAGCCCGAAATCCTGCAAACATGAAGGTAAAACAAAAAGAGTGTTTAGAAAATGGACCCGAAACTCTTGAAACTGTGTGTGAGAGCCAACCATTGATCTAAGCATTTTCCTCTGATTTGTTTTGCATTTTGCATCCAGTGTACGACTGTTTTTCTGTTTGTAATGATGTGGAATCGATGAATTTCTGTTTGCAGTCCAGTGTGCAAGCGTGTGGGGACTCTTCACAATAGCAAAGAAGAAATTGGCAATTTTATTTTTTAAATGTTTTTTCATGCAAATTTTATAATGGTGATGACAGGAATGGTGGGATTTTTATGTCTTGTTTGTTTGTTTGTATGTTTTTTCAGAGACAATTCCGTTGAGGTTTTCATATTGAGATACACACTTTGCACATACATAATTTAGCATCGCAATGTGGCGCAGACATTTCTGTTCAGACATCGATATTTATTTATTTATTTTTATTTGTCCTTTATTTTACGAGAAATACCTCACTGAGACATGAAATCTCTTTCGCGAGGGAGTGCTGAAGAACAGTAATATATGTGTCCATGCTCTTTAATGCGCAGAGCAGCTGTCCTGTTTACCTTTCTTTGTGCAGCAGACCCGCGACTGCGCCTAAAGAGCAGGGATCTCCGGTTTATCGGAAGCGAC
>JAFBMS010002630.1:0-26376 GCA_019788955.1 Albula glossodonta
TCTGCCAGCCTGTTTAATTCAACAGCTGACGTAAATTTTGACATAGCCGCACAACTATCCTTTTCACTCACGCTTTCCCCGCAGTTTTCCGCTATTTTGAGTATGCAACTTTAATGGTCTGTATTGATACACTGCAGTGCGGTCTGCAGCATGGGGAACCAGGAAAAAAATAAACAAAGCTTTGAGGCTTAAAAATTTAATTAATTAAACAAACTTCTGCCATGGCACACAGCACCTCATCCAGGGAGTCTCTAAAGCCCCCAGAAAGACCTCCAAAGAACTGCAGGCCTCTCTAGCATCAGTTATGATCAGTGTCCATGACTCTACAATAAGAAAGACACTGGGCAAAATTGAGCTTCATGCAGAGTGACGAGGTGGAAACCCTGCTCTCGCTCTCGAGAAAAACATGAGGCTCTTCTCTCATTTGAAAAAAGCACCTGGATGATGTTCAAGTCTTTTGGGATAATATTCTATGGACAGATGAGTCAAGGTGGACCTTTTTAGAGTGTGCACGTCCTCCTTTGTCTAGCATAAATAAAAATACAGCATTCCACTGTAAGAGCGTCATACATACACTAAAACATGGTGGTGGCAGTATGATGGTATGGGAATGTTTTGCTGTCTCAGGACCTGGATGACTTGTAATCATTGAAGGAAGCATGAATTCTGATGAGTACCAGAAGATTTAAGGAGAATGTCCAACCATCTGTGTGTGAGCTTAAGCTGAGGAGTAATTGGGTGATGCAGCAGGACAATGATCAAGCACATTCACATCTAAATGACTTAAAAGAAGCTAAATTAAAGTGTTGGAGTGACTTACTCAAAGTCCTGACTTGAACCCAATAGAGACTCTGTGGCAGGACCTGGAAAGAGCAGCTCATGCTGAAAGATCTTCACATTTGTCAAAGTTAAAGGAGTTCTGCAAAGATGAGTGTGCTAAGATTCCTCCTCAGAGATGTGAGAGGCTTATATCAAATTATAGGAAACATTTATTTGCAGTTTTTCCCCCTGTGGGAGGTCCAATCAGATACTTTGTTCGAGGGGCAATTACATTCCACAGGGTGATATTTTCAAATTGGTGACTATATGTATTGAGTGAATGAAATAATGCAAAAACTATGTTTAATGTTTGCTTGGGTTTCTGTGACAGAGGGCTCTGTCACGGCTTGCAGTGCTCACTTTCCCCCCCCATACTTCAGTTTCCCTGCCGGTAGCCGCTAGCATGCTGTGCGTGCAAGCACAGTTACGTCTAGCATATTCTCCAGTTCATACATGCATACACGAACATTCTAAATTCACCTTTCCCTCTCCATTCAAGTTCCAAACAAACAAGCACACAAACACATTTGTTTACTTTTTTTAGTCTTTTATGTTACTTATATGTTTACTAGTTCTGTGAATGTTGGAGTGCTCTGTGGTTCGTCTGTTCTCATCTGTGTGTGTTGCTGTAGTAACGCTTCTGGGTACTACGGAGGGTGGAAGGGAACAAACCGAGCACATAGATGGGCAGGCTTACGTAGTGCCTTACCCAAAAGCGCGGGTACTTCTCAGGGCGGTCCTCAGACTCCACCATTTCAAAGACAAAAGTTTGCAATGTTTTATGTCCTATATGCATGATCTTTATATGATTTATGAAATGCTCAAATGTGATGAAGGCACTTGCAGGTTATTCTTTGCTTGGTAGAAATCCCAATGGGAAAAAAATGATGATTCCGCCCCAAAAGCACGTAAGTGCAAAAGATGTACAGTGCCAATTCCCAAAGTGTAAGATGTGAAAATGGTGAGCGATTTATATATACAAAAAATATATACACACAAACAGAAATGTATATATAAAAAAAGCACTACACATCAACTCTCCACTTCCTACAAACACTCAACTTCCCCCAATCTTTACAGTTTGACCTGAAGGATACAATACAAAGTAATATGAACTGAAAGTAGATCCAGTAAAGTGTAGCATAATTTTTTTGCATAATCATTTTCATTTGGTGAAATCCATTGTTTTACTGTCTTTGTAATCAGGATTGTAAATGAATGGTGGCCCCAGTTGGGTGAAGGTGGGGGGGGGGGGGGTGAGGGGTTTGTCATCATGTGTTCTTATGTTCTACAGCCAGATACAGCACAGGGTTCAGGCATCATTAATACAAAAATCTGATGTGCTCCTCAGCTGGCAGTTCAAGTGTTGAAATATTATAATACATTGTGTAAATGTATTTGTATTTGTTTTATTGGCTGTTGTAATCATTCAGTAAAAATTCATAATTGAACTGCTATGTGTATGAAAAAATAATGTGATGTGAATGCACACACACATCAGAATGTGAAATGAGCAAGTGTAAAATGTGAAGTATTTGTGTTTTGTGTTTTTTTTTTCTTTTACAGATTTTATTCAAACGTGTACTTAAAGGTGAAATTTCACCAGACAGTTTAATTCGTATGAGTCCTGAAGAGCTTGCTTCAAAAGAGCTGGCTGCTTGGAGAAAGAGAGAGAATCGGCATGTGAGTTGCACAGCACCTGTTCATTTTTGTAAATTATATATTCTTAGTTAAAATGTAAAATGTATGTACAGCTACCACCGGACAAGGCCATTTTCTGTTGAAACTGTCACACCTAAACAGGCCATCACTGCATCAGCTTGGCTAACAGACCTGCATCCACAGACCCTCAAAGATCATTTTAAAAACAACACTTGAACTTGACACTTGAACATGTGGTGTGCAGTTGTGTGGTTTTGAAATGCATTTTACTAAGAATTACCATCATTATTACCATTTTATTAACTTATTAGGGGTGAAACTGTGGCGTTCATCCACACAGTAGAGCTGTGCCTTAACAGGATGCAGACTGTGGGGTTCATCCACACACTGGAACAGTGCCTTAACAGGATGCAGACCGTGGGGTTCATCCACACACTAGAGCTGTGCCTTAACAGGATGCAGACCGTGGGGTTCATCCACACACTGGAGCTGTGCCTTAACAGGATGCAGACCGTGGGGTTCATCCACACACTAGAGCTGTGCCTTAACAGGATGCAGACCGTGGGGTTCATCCACACACTAGAGCTGTGCCTTAACAGGATGCAGACCGTGGGGTTCATCCACACACTGGAACAGTGCCTTAACAGGATGCAGACCATGGGGTTCATAGACACACTGGAACAGTGCCTTAACAGGATGCAGACCGTGGGGTTCATCCACACACTAGAGCTGTGCCTTAACAGGATGCAGACCGTGGGGTTCATCCACACACTAGAGCAGTGCCTTAACAGGATGCAGACCGTGGGGTTCATCCACACACTAGAGCTGTGCCTTAACAGGATGCAGACCGTGGGGTTCATCCACACACTAGAGCTGTGCCTTAACAGGATGCAGACCGTGGGGTTCATCCACACACTGGAACAGTGCCTTAACAGGATGCAGACCGTGGGGTTCATCCACACACTAGAGCTGTGCCTTAACAGGATGCAGACCGTGGGGTTCATCCACACACTGGAACAGTGCCTTAACAGGATGCAGACCGTGGGGTTCATCCACACACTAGAGCTGTGCCTTAACAGGATGCAGACCGTGGGGTTCATCCACACACTGGAACAGTGCCTTAACAGGATGCAGACCGTGGGGTTCATCCACACACTAGAGCTGTGCCTTAACAGGATGCAGACCGTGGGGTCCATCAACGCACAGGAACAGTTTTTTCTGTTCCAGTCTCAGGATAGGCTGCAGTAATTATGATAGTTTAGTTTTGGCAAGGAGTTATTTGATCTTCAGTATTATTTAGTTTGGAATATATAAATGTCTGTCTCAAAGAAGGCTTGCTTTCTCCCTCTTCCATCTATAGCAATAATCTTGCTCTTTTGCATGACGAAATTGTGAGTTTTTTGTGCAGCTAGCCAATTTGTACAATAAAGTGTCATGTTCATTTAAAAATATGAATGCAAACTTTATTCTCAGACAATTGAAATGATAGAAAAGGAGCAGCGAGAAGCAGAAAGGCGTCCCATCACAAAAATCACCCACAAAGGAGAAATTGAGATTGAGAACCAAGAACCTGTCAAAGAACCTGAAGCTATGGAAGTTGAGGTAATTGAAATCACGTTATTTAATAAAAACTTGGTATTTGCATAACTGTCTGCATGGCATGAAATTCTGTTACAAATAAGCATAATAAATGTCTTATAAGTGGAAACCTGCCAAAGATCATTTTCAAAATTGAATGATGTCAAAGAAACAGCCTGTGCAGAAAGGTGGGCTTTACTGAAATAAAAGATATTGATGCAGGAAAAAATAAATATTGCTGATGTATATATGCATATATATCATGAATTAATCATATTAATTTCATGTTATCCTTACAATATTTAATTCCTTAGCTGTAGAATAGATGATGTTGACACGTGTTCTGCATGGACACCCTCAGATGAGTCTATCAAAAGGGATTGAGGCGTTGCTCAGGGAACGGTCAAATGACCATTCATCTTGGCAAAAAGGAACCAAAAGAAAAATGGTTTCATGTTTGATTTAGTTAATGACTCTATTTCTCTCCACTGTGTAGATGATGGGTTTAACCTGCACGTGTATATGTCATGGCTTTGTGTCGCTCTCACAGTCTGTTCAGTTGGAGCCTGTGCCCAAAGTGGAGGAGCCAGCAGAAGTCCCCCAAAGGCAGGAGTCAGACAGCACCAAGGACACAACCAGCCAGCACAAGGACCACCTTTTTGATCTTGATTGCAAGATATGCACAGGTAAGTGAAAATGCTTTCCTGAAGGGCTACCACAGTCAGCAAATCACAATCCTCATATAATAATATCTCATTAAGTAATAAAGAACTTAAACACCTGCTGGAGTGCAATGAACACAGGAACGCAACAGGATGAAGCTGTGATTCACCGGTGATTCACCTGTCATCTTTAAATAAATGACTTTTAAAACAAGAAGCACATTTGCAGGTTGTTACATTTCCTCGGGAATTTTGAAGGATTTACTTGAGATATCACTGTCTTTGCATTGTTTAATGTATTGAAATCTATGCACTCCTCCAAAGTCAGGGTACAAAATGACCCCACAAAGCAAGCAGCTGCTTATCTTATGTAACTAATTTATGTTCAGTTCTTTAGTTAAAATGACAAAACACTCAATTGTGCCCTGAGCAACCAAATGAAAATGTAACAGAGCCAGGGAAAGTAATAGTGAATTACCCTGGTGTTCTCCAGAGGTGCGCGTTTTGAGTTTCTCTTTTTCAAATCAGTGTGCAGTGACACCCATCAGTTTGGTTATTCTGGAATGGTTCCTGTGGTAGGAAGCAGATAAAATAAACTCTCCTGCAGCAG
Source organism: Albula glossodonta (assembly GCA_019788955.1). Lineage (NCBI taxonomy): Eukaryota > Metazoa > Chordata > Actinopteri > Albuliformes > Albulidae > Albula > Albula glossodonta. The sequence goes on from JAFBMS010002630.1 coordinate 5,332, forward strand.
TATTTAGTTGAACCCTAAATTTATATTACAGAAATCAAGCCGATTTAATGCTTAATTTTGATTGTAGTGTTGTAAGATTCATATCACATTCAGTAAATATTGTACAAAGTAGCACCATCAACAGGCTAATCTGTAAGCTTAGTGTTTAAAAAATACAGATATTAATTACTACCATAAACAGAATTTCCTCTAGATATTACCCTGAAATGTTACCTGATCAAATGTGTTTATGCAGTCAACCACAAAAATGATGACCTTGAGTGTCTTTTTATGCTTTTTAAATGTCTTAAAAATGTGTTTCTCATGACAAGAAAATATTTATCCAAGAAATCTCTTTTTTAAAAAAATGAAATAAGTAAGAAACTGGAAGAAGCACCCTGGGTTTGCAAATGGAATGTGCCCTGAAGGTCAGCATCCATCCTAATGTATTCGCAGTGGATATGGTGATAGTTATTTTCCTCTGTACAGTTTGAGTTATCCAGCGTGTGTATATGTCTGCTTGTACCATTCGATACCACCAGGTTTTAACCACCAGATGGTGTTGTTCTTGCTATGAGGTACCGTTTTGCACAGCATGGAACATGACACAAACAACTCCAATGGCTGTAATCTGTACAGGAGGAAATAACCGTCACTGTATAGGCTGGGAATACAGAGGGTAATATGAGGAAGCAGTCACATTCAAAGAAATGTTATTTGATGTTTGACTTACAAAGCTAATTGTTTTAGCTTTTAAATGTATTTAATTTGTTGGACATTTTTATTCAGTTTAGCACCCACTCTTTCCTAATAATAATAGTAATAATAATGATGTTTAATTGCATCATTTGTTTGCAGCAGACCAAAAGTTGCTGATGTAGATTTTTGTGCATTTTATTGTTCGACAAGGCATGATCGAGGCTTGATGCAGTGCTGGATACTCTGTAGACTGTAGGTAAATGGGCTTGATGCAGTGCTGGATACTCTGTAGACTGTAGGTGAATGGGCTTGATTCAGTGCTGGATACTCTGTAGACTGTAGGTAAATGGGCTTGATGCAGTGCTGGATACTCTGTAGACTGTAGGTAAATGGGCTTGATGCAGTGCTGGATACTCTGTAGACTGTAGGTAAATGGGCTTGATGCAGTGCTGGATACTCTGTAGACTGTAGGTAAATGGGCTTGATGCAGTGCTGGATACTCTGTAGACTGTAGGTAAATGGGCTTGATGCAGTGCTGGATACTCTGTAGACTGTAGGTAAATGGGCTTGATGCAGTGCTGGATACTCTCTAGACTGTAGGTAAATGGGCTTGATGCAGTGCTGGATACTCTGTAGACTGTAGGTAAATGGGCTTGATGCAGTGCTGGATACTCTGTAGACTGTAGGTAAATGGGCTTGATGCAGTGCTGGATACTCTGTAGACTGTAGGTAAATGGGCTTGATGCAGTGCTGGATACTCTGTAGACTGTAGGTAAATGGGCTTGATGCAGTGCTGGATACTCTGTAGACTGTAGGTAAATGGGCTTGATGCAGTGCTGGATACTCTGTAGACTGTAGGTGAATGGGCTTGATGCAGTGCTGGATACTCTGTAGACTGTAGGTGAATGGGCTTGATGCAGTGCTGGATACTCTGTAGACTGTAGGTAAATGGGCTTGATGCAGTGCTGGATACTCTGTAGACTGTAGGTAAATGGGCTTGACGCAGTGCTGGATTCTCTTTAGACTGTAGGTAAATGGGCTTGATGCAGTGCTGGATACTCTGTAGACTGTAGGTAAATGGGCTTGATGCAGTGCTGGATACTCTGTAGACTGTAGGTGAATGGGCTTGATGCAGTGCTGGATACTCTGTAGACTGTAGGTAAATGGGCTTGATGCAGTGATGGATACTCTGTAGACTGTAGGTAAATGGGCTTGACGCAGTGCTGGATTCTCTTTAGACTGTAGGTAAATGGTGAGCCGCCTGGGGATGAAAGGCCTGTTGTTTTCATCATGTGTTTTTTTAAAATCGTCATATGTTTTTGCACAGAATGAAGTGTTTTTCTCATGTTTTCTCCCCATGAGGGCGCATGGCTCCCCCAGTACAGGATGCAGCCACCAAAGTTATGAAGGTGGCCACTACAGTGATGTGGAGGCAGGCCGGCTCTGATGGAGCGGCTCCCAGCTCTGCCATGTCCACCCAGCCAGATGGCCAACCCCTCAGCGGAGCGGAGGAAAGCTCGGTCACTCCCAAAGCCTTCTCCACGGAGGGAAGGTAAGATGAACTTCTCTAGTGAGAATAAGTTTTGATTTGCATTTCAGTTCAGTCGGTAGACTGTTCCTTACATCACCATGTATTAGAGCCTGATAAATAAATTCTCAGATAGTGTTCATCTGGGGTGTCAGACTCCAGTGCTGTTATAAATGCTGGTTTTTGGAGAGTTTCTGAAAGTGAATAATCACACAAGTGTCAATATTTGGATGGAGAATTCACACACCTAGATTCCAAAGCCTAAATTGCCTGCTGATCAGATGGGAACCACAACAATCTGTAGACACTGGGTCTCCAGAACTGGAGTTAAGCCTGCAGACACTGTGGCCCTCCAGGACTGGAGTTAAACCTGCAGACACTGTAGCCCTCCAGGACTGGAGTTAAACCTGCAGACACTGTAGCCCTCCAGGACTGGTGTTAAACCTTCAAATGATGCAGTAATCCAGGATTGAAGCTAAATCTGCAGGCACTGCGGCCCTCCAGGGCTAGTATTACACCTATAGACACTGTGCCCCTCCACAGCTGGACTGAGGGAGAGTTATTGATTTATTACATTTTATTATGAAGTCATTTTTGTCCTTCAACATGTTTTTACTCCAGGTCAGATTGTAAAGAAGAAGGAGAAAATGAAACCGTCTTTCTTGCACGTGTGCAGTCCCTGTGGAATGGGTTTATCAATATGCCCGCTGTTGCAAAGTTGGTCACAAAAGCATACCCAGTGTCAGGGATTCTGGAGCACCTATCTGAGGTAAGAAGCTGAAATGGAACCCAGGTGTCAGGTAGCCTGATATGGCTTCTTACTATTGTTTTTCATTTATGCTTGCAGTGCATAGGGTCATTGTTGGTTGAATCTAGCTACATGTAGCAGTGTGGGAATTCTACAAGTGATTCTTTAATATCCTTCACCTGTGGGATTCTACCACTTTATCCTTGCAGAATTGGCTTAAATGACAAAAAATGCAGAAATCTTGTTAGTCCAAATTTTCTTCGAGTCAACTTCACATGTTTTTCTGGCATGGTTTAGGACAGTTTGTGTCAATGGACTGTATTAGGTAACGGCATTCACAGTTTCTGATTTTGACCAGCAGTTTTGGCAAATATTGGCCCAATACCATTGCTTATTATCCAATACATTCCAACTAGAGGGTACAGACAAAAGGCTGGTCTAGGATCAGTGTAGTGTACCCTCTTTTGGAGACGGGAATACACTGAACCCTCAGTAAAGTGGACTAATTGGGGGAAAAGGGAGTACGATATAACCGATAGTACGATATAACCGGGTGATAATAAAAAAAAAAACACACAGCAGTCCCACCTCAGCTGTGGTACCAAGCCATATTTACTCAGAGTTTGGTGTACAACAATACTTGGGAGGTCCTCTATAATCTACCAGCCAGACCAGTACTATTCCATCACACCCAGGCATATTCTGTGCTATTCAGGCAAGGCTTCTGGCCACGGCACACAGAGGTCCACTGAAAGTAAACACTGAGTTGAGTTTACAACGCAATCATTTTACTATGTATTGATCACTTCTGGCATGCACACGCTCTGCACACACACCTCTCCCATTCTCTGAGACAATAATAGCTCAGACACAGGCGATCTGCACAGTCAACACAAAGGATTATCAGCAGCTCAACTTCTTTGTTGTTGTTGGCTGTGAGGAAGGTCGGCACAGGGGCTCCTCTCCGCCGTAAAGAAGCTCACTCCTCTCTCTCTCGTTTTCTTGCCTTTTTCACAGCGCATAGCTACCTCTTGCAGATAAGGAACTTCTTAGTGGTAAATAAATGTATATGAAGGTGAATGGAAAAACCAGTTATACCCTGTAATGTTTGCTGATTTATGGACAGTAAAATAAAAAATAATGTACACAAAGGTAAATTGTCAACACCAAAGCTTTGGTGGTTAGAGGTCTGAACTTGTCCAATATTGACCAGAATAGACCACACATGTTGCTACAGCAGAAATAGTCCATTATAACCAAAATCCGTTTTAACGAGGGCTCAGTGTAGTAGCTGGAAGGGGCCATGTATAGTCCAAGCTTAAAATCCAATTGGTCGTTTCATTAAAAAAAGACAGTTTTAAATTGATTCATTCGTATTGGGTTAATGTAGTTTTCATGTAATTGTGTATATGTCTGAAAATGTTTAATGAATTTGTTGAAGTCATTTGCTTTATGAATTCTTCTCCCTTCTGCCGGGGCCTTCACTGGCACCCTTACGCGGAAAACCCTGGTGGAATGTATGCAAAAAGTGTTTGAATTACAGCCCTTTACACTGTGATGTGTCTGTGTAGAATGACAGTTTTAATGCTCATGGAATTATAATGGTAACGATGTGGCTGAGCAGCAGAACCTGCTTTCCATAAATTCCTACTGGCCTGCTTGTTTTCCCCAGGCCCTGCCTGACAGCATTCAGGTCGGAGGAAGGATTTCCCCTCAGACTGTGTGGGATTATGTGGAGAAGATCCGGGCCTCTGGAACAAAAGTGTGTTTAACATAAGAGTTTTTTCCTTATTATATGTGTCTTATTCAGTACCTGAAACTACATCCACTATTTTCATCCACTACAAGGCAAGCTGGTGAACAAATGTAATATTTCAGGTGTCTTGAGTGCTGTGGATGTATGGTTTCTCCACTTATGTTTTAAAGAAATCTGGTGTGCTGTGATACCTACTCTGTTTCACTTAAACATTGTCATTTTATAGAAACTGCTTTAAATTACTGCAATAACTAATGAAATCATAGTTTTTTAAAATCAAAAGTACTTATTGCAGTCCTTTATGTGTGTAATGGTTGGTGTTTGGTAAGGCATAAGCCCATAGTGCACTAGCCAATTCAAAGATCAGGTATGTACCACTGGGAAGTACTACTTTGATTTTCAGTGTGAATCACATCACATTTCAGCAATGAATCACATATATTTATCAGTGCCACACAATCTTGTCTTATCTTATATCTTAACTTATCTCTTGCAGTGATAAGTTACTGCAGACAAGCCCTGTGTCTGATTCTGTAGGAACAGAACCAGCTGCTGATAATCGTTGATGAATGCACATTTTCCGTTGTGTTCACTTATGCATTTGCATTACCTATATTTTACCCATCATTTTTTTCTGGGCCACAGGCAGTGTGGTAATCCCCTCTCTCTCTTCCTTAGGAGATTTGCCTGATTCGGTTCCACCCTGTGACAGAGGAGGATGAGATTTCATACACTCTGCTGTATGCCTATTTCAGCAGCAGGAAACGTTACGGAGTTGTAGCCAATAACATGAAGCAGGTTAAAGACATGTATCTCATTCCCTTGGGATCATCTGAGAAGATCCCTCACCATCTTGTACCATTCGATGGCCCAGGTAAGATGAGTAAGACTGTTAACTCATATAATGTGTTCTGTTAGCCTTCCCTTTGACATGACCTCTGTTATCCTTTGTCACTCCACAGGATTGGAAGCCAAACGCTCAAACCTACTCTTGGGATTAATTATTCGGCAGAGGGTAAAAAGAGATTTTGAAGTTAGTCTACCAGTGGATGTGCCTGAGACAAATACTGTCAGATGCTCACCAAACACAAAGTCATATTCCACCACTGATGATGGAGGCACTCAGAGTGAAGACGTAGATTTCTTCAGTTCGCTGAAAATAGTTCGTCCAAAGCAAGTGGTGAAAGGAAGACAGTCCACTGAGAATGAAGTGGCAGAGCTGCCTGTGAAGAGGACCACATTGGCTATGGATGCCAGTCAACAGGATCCTGCGAAACCGCTCCGGTTTCTGCCGGGGGTGCTCTCCTCCTCGGCGCTGGGTTTTGATAGTGACCTCCACTGCAGGTCAGAGTGCGCTGAGGAAAAGGAAGCGGGCAGACGGGTCACAGCTGGTGAGGGCAGCTCAGTAGGGAACAAAACCAGCAGCAATCTGCTGGAACGATTCATTGTGAAGAAGAAAGACCCCAAAACATTTCAAATGGATGTGGAAAAATTTAGGCGAAGCAACAAGTCAAACAGTACTAACACATCAGATAAAGAAGCAGTAAACATGACAGACAATGTAAGGGACAATCCCGAAGATAGTTACCCGGAGCCCTCTGTCAGTGCATCAGTGACTAGATCAGGGAATGTGCTAGATAATCCAGTCGTAAAAAGAAAGGAGGGTTCATTGGGTGAACATTCCAGATTGAGGCCTGAATGGCACCATAATTTTGGTGCAGGATCTGACAGCCCTGCTGAAGACGTCTTCTCTGCTGTTTCTGAATCATCAGGAAATGACAGCTCATGCAGCCGAGCACCAGCACATGAGGGGTACACAATCCCACCTCAGATGTGTTTGGAAACATCCGGAGAGATCCTGGGCAATTCCAGTGCTAAATTATGCCATGACAGAACGGATCACAACCTGTCCAATCCAGGTCTAATACCGGCCTCCCCAGCCTCTGTGTTTCCTGGAGGGGATGAAGCACCACAGTGCATGTATCCACCTGGTCATGCTGTAGCTCCCATGCTCCCGCACCATGCTGGTGCACCCCCAGGTTTCCCTGTACAGAGCAGTTCAGTGCCTGCCTTCCATCCACCACACCAGCATGTTCCACACAGTGTCCGATACCCTAGTGCTGTGCCCAGCATGCTTCCACAGCCAGAGGTCCTGGGCCAGAGTGTGGAAAGCTGGCCCAGGCCCGGCCCTCCATCTGCCGGCCTTTTACCATTCGCCCAGTCCTCCATGCCGCCCCTGCTGACAGGTCACCAGGGAGCAGAACTGCTTTACCACAGCCCCCGGGATTCCAGGCGCAGACACTCTGAGGGCGGGTACAGGCAAGAGAGCCACACTTCCCATGGAGTAATGGGGTTCCACAGCAAGTCCCATGAGTGGAAGGCTCCTTGACTTACAGTGCCAGAACCGGTGGGACCAGCACATAGAAAATGGAGGCAAGAAATTTCAGCAACAAGTGCTGAAGCTACCTTGCAGATAAGTACTAAAAGTGCAGGTTTATTTACTGGAAGTGGTTGGGGGGACAACATGAGAGACAGAGAAACTGTTGTTACAGTGAAGAACACATCAGTGTCCAGGAAGAGAGGAATATGAACTATGAAAGAGAGGAAAACCACAGACTAACAATACAAGGAACCAAAGTTCAGTGAAAAGACAAATGGCAAACATTCATGATTTTTGTTTTTCCTATTTTGGGTGTTTCATCCATCCTTTCTGTCTTTTATGTTGTGACCAATACAAACAGTAATATTGTCATAAACTATTTTCAAGCTTATTTGCAGAAGCATTTTAGAAACTAGCATAGTATTACATATTACAAGCTTCTCGTCATTTTGCATTCCAAGTCATTTTTATGATGGATGTACATTTCTATAGTCATGTTTTCTGTATTGCACACAAACATGTCTATTTAGGTTTAGATTTGTTTGCTTTGAGACTTCCTGTGGTAAAAGCTTTCACATAGCATAAGGCAATATAAAATATTGTCCTGTTAAAAAAAAGTTTAATGCTAATGGTAGCAATGTAGTTTTAAATTATTTTAAAATGTATTTATGGAATCTGTAGCCTTGCTAATATGGTGTTAGCAGCTCTGTCATTCTCCAATATCATGATAATTAACTTTTAAAAATTGAATTTTTAAATGTCATATTTGTTCCCAATTTGTTCCTGAATTTTTGATTATCATTATTTGTTCTAAATCCTTTCTGATTCACATAGTAGTTGTATATGCAGTACATATTGAATATGATATTTGAAGCATAAATGTCAGTTTCAGAAACTGGAAAAAATTGCAAAACATTTTTTCACCATCTTAAACCATCTATAATCAAATTATGGCTGTAGGAGTTGGTTGGCATGTGGGAATCGATGAATGTTTTTTATGTTAGTCTGCATTTCCCTCATGTTTGATTTTATTGAACTTTGATGTGGAGTTTGAGTGTTTTTTTTTGAGTGTTGTGTGTAAGTATTGTATATATGGTGAATAATCCTGGTGTCATGGAACTAATGGGGAATATTTATGGAAACTTGTACTGGGAACTGTGGGGAAACATCAGATGTTGGATAAATGACATTGATTAAAAAGACATCTTCATAATTTTTCACATTAGAGATATGTTGTATGAGGATGAAAAGTGTGTAGCAGTGGTATTCATATAACAATTATTTTATATTATAATAATAGTAATTTGTAAATGAAACCTGTTTAATATATAAAATGTTCTCTTGTGTATTGGAAGTCAAAGCCCTAACACTTTGACTCCTAACACTCCACTACCTTACACCACATGGTATCAGACCACAGCAAGATAGACGACAGCACTCAGCAAAAATACTAATGCAGATTATATTAATATACAGGTACAAAACCCTCTCTCCTGTTGATTAAAGAAAAAATAATGCATATATGTATGTATTTTAGCAATCTTAATGTATGTTAAGACACTGACATTCTTCCACAACAGTAATGAAGTCTTGGAATGTAACAATTTTGAAAAGGTTAGTGGCAACAGCTTTCTCTGTATCTAATCCTGAGATGTCAGGCACAATGCATTTCTGTCCTTTCTGGTAAAACTGGTACAGTTGAGGAAAAATGAATACATAGCACTTTCTCTCAATTAAAAATAAAAATGATTGAATTTTATCAGTCAACATTAAGTAAAGCCTGTGTAATCCTATGTTTAACTTCTCCTGTAACGAGTAGGTTGTTTAAGCAGAAATTAAATAAAAGGAGAATCAGTTACTTGGGTGAACTTTCTGCACAGCGCATTTTGGTGTGAATCTGCAGCAGATCACGTCTGATCATGTGGTACGGTGTGTCATAGTAATAGCCACACATTTAGCATTTTAGGCTAGATGATTAAGAAAATATTTGCTAAATTCTTCCCCCCGTTTTAATCAGTCAATTAGCCAGCTGCAGGTTTGAACATTTTTTAGTCTGGGAATTGTTTCTATGACTTAGTTCATTCCTTGACTCCTCCATATTATGTTCCTGTGTGTGACTGAAGTCGGCACAATCACATGCACTGTTTGCAGCTTCTCAAATGTGAGAGCAGCAACACGGACTAATACTAATAATCTCTCTTGTACCAAGATGCTTGGTGGAGATGTTAAGTTCCAAGATTGAAAACGATGGCTGTTTCTCTCATCTAATCATTTTACAAAAATTAATATGCCAGTTAAGCATTTAATATATTTTAAAATGTCAGTTCTTGTTTAAAACTTTTTTGATTTTGAAGCATATTTTATGCATTATGCAGATGTATCTTTACTGCCATAATAATTTACTAATAATTGCCATAATTTAATGCCATGTGTTAGCGGGTTAGTCTGCTTAGGTATTGCTAATGAAGGGAACATGAAGGCTATCCAAACATTGTAATTTGTATCTAGCTACCTACTGTCCCGTGATGGTCATACAAATCCTTTTTAGATGGCATCTACTCTAAAGCCCAATTTGCATATCCCACACAGAGAGGTAATGATGAAATTACCAGAGTTCTCAAAAAACTAGAGATTAGTATCTGGCAAATAGTACTTCATTACATTTCAGCTGTGGTAGCTGTGAATCCTACCAGTCTATCACACGGATATGAGATTAAATACATCTGAATTAAAAAATTACTGGTACTCGGAAGATTTGCCAATCTCTGTTTTCCAATCACATTAAGTGTAACCAGGAGCAAAAGAACAGAGTTAAGATGGCAGTGACAAATATGTCACCCAGCAAGGATAAAACAGCTCTGTTACAGCAGAGAGCTGAGTGAAGCACAGCTCTGTTACAGCAGTGAGCTGAGTGAAGCACAGCTCTGTTACAGCAGGGAGCTGAGGGCAGCACAGGTCTGTTACAGGAGGGAGCTGAGGGAAGCACAGCTCTGTTACAGCAGGGAGCTGAGTGAAGCACAGCTCTGTTACAGCAGGGAGCTGAGTGAAGCACAGCTCTGTTACAGCAGGGAGCTGAGTGAAGCACAGCTCTGTTACAGCAGAGAGCTGAGGGAAGCACAGGTCTGTTACAGGAGGGAGCTGAGGGAAGCACAGCTCTGTTACAGCAGGGAGCTGAGTGAAGCACAGCTCTGTTACAGCAGAGAGCTGAGTGAAGCACAGCTCTGTTACAGCAGAGAGCTGAGGGAAGCACAGCTCTGTTACAGCAGAGAGCTGAGGGAAGCACAGCTCTGTTACAGCAGAGAGCTGAGGGAAGCACAGCTCTGTTACAGCAGGGAGCTGAGTGAAGCACAGCTCTGTTACAGCAGAGAGCTGAGGGAAGCACAGCTCTGTTACAGCAGGGAGCTGAGTGAAGCACAGCTCTGTTACAGCAGAGAGCTGAGGGAAGCACAGCTCTGTTACAGCAGGGAGCTGAGGGAAGCACAGCTCTGTTACAGCAGAGAGCTGAGGGAAGCACAGCTCTGTTACAGCAGGGAGCTGAGTGAAGCACAGCCCTGTTACAGCAGGGAGCTGAGGGAAGCACAGGTCTGTTACAGGAGGGAGCTGAGGGAAGCACAGCTCTGTTACAGCAGAGAGCTGAGGGAAGCACAGCTCTGTTACAGCAGGGAGCTGAGGGAAGCACAGCCCTGTTACAGCAGAGAGCTGAGGGAAGCACAGCCCTGTTACAGCAGAGAGCTGAGGGAAGCACAGCTCTGTTACAGCAGAGAGCTGAGGGAAGCACAGCTCTGTTACAGCAGGGAGCTGAGGGAAGCACAGCTCTGTTACAGCAGAGAGCTGAGGGAAGCACAGCTCTGTTACAGCAGAGAGCTGAGTGAAGCACAGCTCTGTTACAGCAGGGAGCTGAGGGAAGCACAGCTCTGTTACAGCAGGGAGCTGAGGGAAGCACAGCTCTGTTACAGGAGGGAGCTGAGGGAAGCACAGCTCTGTTACAGCAGGGAGCGGAGGGCAGCACAGCTCTGTTACAGCAGAGAGCTGAGGGAAGCACAGCTCTGTTACAGCAGGGAGCTGAGTGAAGCACAGCCCTGTTACAGCAGGGAGCTGAGGGAAGCACAGCTCTGTTACAGCAGGGAGCTGAGTGAAGCACAGCTCTGTTACAGCAGGGAGCGGAGGGCAGCACAGCTCTGTTACAGCAGGGAGCTGAGTGAAGCACAGCTCTGTTACAGCAGAGAGCTGAGTGAAGCACAGCTCTGTTACAGCAGGGAGCTGAGGGAAGCACAGCTCTGTTACAGCAGGGAGCTGAGTGAAGCACAGCTCTGTTACAGCAGAGAGCTGAGGGAAGCACAGCTCTGTTACAGCAGGGAGTGGCTCATCTAAGACTGACAACAGGAAGCTGAGGATAGCATCTCTGTCACAGTTGGGACTGGCGTAATTAAGACTGGTTTATTATATAAAAAGGTTTATTATATGAAAGGAGAGCGACCAAATGAAATGATCCTTTTTGTAATTTTGAAAGTTAAGGTGCAATTTATATGATGTCTTTCAATTCAATCTGGGGCTTTTTTTTTTTTTTTTACCCGCTTGACGCATTTCAATACCAATTGCCACATTTTTCTCAAAGCAAGGCAACTTTTATCTGTTTGCCTCAAGTATACACAATGTGTTGATCAAAAACTGGGTCTACCCATTATTACAGATTCCTGCACTCAACAGTTCTGAAACTACCCAGCCAATAGTGTGGTTACCCAAATCCCCAAATATTAGGGGACATACTGTTTAGTATGTCAGATTATAAAGTATTATAAGATCAGTGCAATACATGCTAATATCTTAGGCCACAATCTCATATTTCCTTTTCATTTACATGAGAATACCTGTATATCAAGCACAGTATTCTTCTGTTGTGACATAATGCTTAACATTTCCATACATTACTTACTAAAAGCAACTAGTTGCATGCAGACACAATGGAAAGATCTATATAGCATAAAGCTTCGTCAATTTCATGAATTTCCAATGTTTTGAGGCTTAAGCAACCCCCTAACACCCACTTAGTCATTGTATTGAATAATTAAGTGTAAAATTTGATTACATTTGGAGAGGTCATTCACAGTATTCTTATGTAATCTGAGAGTTCCTCCATTAATGGTACATTGTTACCATGTTACCCTTAAGATGAGTGGAAGGAGTGATGCACTGACCATGTCCTACCTGTGGGGACAGCAGTGAGCAAAATGGCTGTCTGAACTCATCATAATGAGGCCCTGCTACTGAAACAGGTGGGTATAACATCTACTATGCGTCCAGTTCCAAGTGGAACATATATCATTGAAATGTATATCACTTATGTCTTAGAACAGATGAGGAAGGATGTTGTGTGTTAATACATAGTTACATTCACATTTTTAAAAAGAATAGAAATATTTGTTCCCCAGTGGTTCTCTGAACTCAACAATTTGCTGGTAGCCATTACAGTCATGGGAGGTCATTTCAACACCCCACCTGAACAGGTCACCTTCTCTTAATCACAAATACAGTATTCCAAATCCTCAGCAATAGTAAATCAACAGCTATAGAGAAATTTGGTGACAAAAAAAACCTTAATACTGTACTTTGGGGAGTATCACCAGGATAAAATTTTCTGTTGATTTCTTTACAGCCACCTTAAAGAACTGAAGAATGGGCATGTTTAGCTATAATGTGGGTTGATCACTGTTATAATTGATAGAGGGTAAACACAAAATGCTGTCATGACTGGAGAAAGGCACTAGGCTGTATTGCAGGAATGGCCCTAGACTATTTAGACGCCTAGGTGAGATTGGCAGCCCCATCCCATAGCCCCCAACATCCAGCCAAGATCAGCAGGACAATAGCCTGAGTTTATTAACCGAAAGCTTTGCCATAACCTAAACCCTGACTTTGATCCTGCGCAAAGAAACAATGTATGCTTTATGTAATCATGAAACTGGAGATTAGAAATGTAACTCACAGTTCAGTTTTGATGAAAACTGAAACTTCCTCTCCCAAACTTGTTCCATATTAGCTGCAGTAATTGTGATTTTTTTATTCCATTTATATATATTGCTAAGCAACTCATCTCGGATCTATTTTTGATAGCAGAGCTACTATTTGTCTGTGGAACTAAATAAAATATAAATGTAAAAAAAAAAAGATCATTCCTCTTTTTGTCAAAGTTCATTGTTTAGTGAAAAACTGCAGTATAAAAGCAATAGCTCTACTGTAACTTCTGAAATGGCTGTGGCGCCTTTGGCTGCACCGCCTCATATGTTATTACCAAACTGTACACTGCTGTCATTCATTCCAGGCTATGATCACCCCCCACCCTAGAGAGATGGCTCCACTCTGAGTGCTCTGGTCAGCTTGAAGTCCTAATGGTGCAGTAATCGCACAGCAAGATCAATTATGATCGCCTATCATGTGTGTATCATTTGTCATGTCATGAGGAGACAATCCATCATTACAGATCAGTTATGTTCATTAGTACGACTCTCCTCCTGCTCATCAGTAAACGCCATATTGGCACTGCAGAAGCCTGGTCTTTAGAGAATATCTGCAGGCTCTCCCCTGTCAGTTTTTCGCTTCCATTGTTGGAGTGCTGTAAAATACAAGAAGCAACCTTAATCATAACTAGGGGATAGTTGTGAAACTTCTAAAAATCCTGTTACAACTATCCCTGCATCTGTCATCCATGTTATAATAGTCTGTTGTAGCATGATGACTTGAAATTCATGTTCATGGAATGCATTAAATATAAGCTGAAAGACTGGTGTTTAATCAAATATGTTTTATAATTCCAGGTAAACATCACAAGTCAAAAATAGGTGTGATGAAAAGAAAATATTCTCTTACCTTAAAATCTGTTTTTTCACTGTAATACTAATAGAGTTGCTCACAGGGGCATCTTTGTCTAGGGTCAGGGAAGCAAACTAAATAAACAGGCAAGATCACAGCCGCTCAGCCAGCAAAACACAAAATGTAATGAACTTTAAAGGGATTTTATTAAACATAAAATAGTAATAAACAGGACAAGGAGGTCTAACAGATAACAAACAAATAAAGAAAAGCTCTGGGTAAGCTGGCGACATTTAGGAGTCAGCAGTGAACAACGGCCCACGTTGTCTTGGTCATCAGAGCACAACTGATGAAATGGGCATTCACCCCCGACAGCCCCGTCCCCCACAAAGAAGTCAGAAATGCTGCCTCTAAAATCGCTGCTCTCGATCTGATGACCAATCCAGGTGAAGCAGGTGGAGCTCACTAAATGAGGCACCAGTGACGGTCCTGGAAACACTTGCACACACAAAAAAAATTCCTTCTTTTGTGTGTGCAAGGAGCAGTCTACATGTGTGCTTAGGAAGGAAGTGGGCCTGTACACTAACGATTAAATTATTCTGGCTTACTCCTGTTTGGAGAAATTGAAAGTGTTACAACTTCCCCATGTAAAAATCATCCCCAGTGTGAAGAAGATGTGAAGCTACTCAATCAATGGCAACCACTGGCTTGTTCCAGCTGGAATGTGATTTGTTGATGCAAGAATGTCTTTCCTGATAAATCTTCCCTGCTGAAAGAAGATGGGTCTACTACCATCATCCACCAAGATCCTCAGTTTGGCCACATGAGCTAAATTGTACTTTCAATCCAGATTTGTTATCTTAGTTTTAACGAGGTTGTAGACTGTCATTTTCGGGGTCATTTCCATCGTGCAGTTGGGGAGATATGGACCCTCTGAACACAGAGCAGAGGCAGGATCTGCTGCTTTAGCCCCAAAGTTGTGGAGCCGTGCGATGAACTGTCGTGGAGACGTCTTTATTTCTCTGTTAAACAGAGATCCATTGGGTTTTATCTGGAGCTGCCAGCTTCTGTAAAGCTTCTTTTCTGAACTTTTCTTTCAGACAACATTTTTTGCCATAAATAACATGCTAGGCTACTGCAGTGTTTGCATACAAAATATTAAAATACATTTGTGTAGAAAATGAAAATACATAGGTTACAGTGGAAAAACCCCAGTTAGTGCCTGTTGCATTTTATGCTTTTAATATTTAGCCAGAATTTGTAGACTGGCAGTTTTCATTAGCTTTTTGGTTCGTTTCCTTGGTAGGTGGACAACCAAGCTCAATAAACGCAAGCAGCACATTTCATTTCAATTTGTGGCTAGAAAAGTATATTCATCCCTGATTTGGGTACTTGTGTTAGGGCAAGTGGCTAAGTGGTTAACGTGGCATACATCAGTTCTATGTGGAGTCCCATCTAAAGTCTCTGTAAATAAGGGAATCTGAGTTTGACTCACCAAAGCTGGTGTGGAATTTAAGTGTATGAATGATTTTTTTTAGAATACATTTATCCACATTTATCCAGATGATACTTTAACATTTTCAGCTGAGATTTTCAGCAAGAGACTATCAATTGCAAATGAACTGATAACAGATGAACAGGAAGCAGCCAGCATCACTGTAGTTTATATCATTTGGGCAGCATCACACATTTTCATAAGAGTTTGAATTCAGCCTCCCTTGACAGGAACAGGAAAGGAGCTCCAAGTTACCCCAGAGATCAATAAAAACATGAAACGGAACACAGACTCGGAGTACATCAATAAGAGTTTTATTATGATTTACACACATTTATATCACAACCCAATAAAACAAGATAATGAAAAAATAACATAAAATTTAGCACTGGCAAGCGTCTAACTACCCGTTTCTTACTGGTCAGCTAAGATAGTTTCAGTCTTACAACAACCCAAAGCACAGTCAAAAGACAATGTCAAATAGAACCGGTACATTTTGCTTATTTACCTATATAGCATATACAATGTTTGTATCTCAGTGGATTCAGAAACCTCATGCCTTCATGTTCCTACCATTATAGAACCTTAGTATACTTATTGCGATTATAGAAAAGAGTAATTTCAACAAACAAAAACTCAGGTTTAGAATCATCTTTTATTTTTGAAATTCAGTAGTATAACTTCAATCTGTGCTCATTTTTTTTTTTTTTAGCAAATTGCTCTACATTATATACAGTTACATTGAAAATAACGACGATTCTGGAACATTTTGAATGGAGCGCTGTTTTAAACTCTTTTTTTAAAGTAAGGATTCTAAGAACATCTTGAATGGAAAGATAGCATATGACATCACAGAGACATCAACCTGTGTGTGTGTTTGTGTGTCAGGTTGACAGAAAGGTGGGACAGTGAGAATGGGCTTCCCTGTCACAGAGGAGCACATCATTTAAAAATGGGTTTATACATCACAAATAAGACTTTGGAACAGTGTGAGTGACGAGGGAATTAGCCTTTGGTATTACTATGACATTAAAATGAATATAAGGCAGACCCAGGTGTTAAGAAACCTTTGGACAAAAGCATGGTTCTGATGAATGGGTTTAGAATGGATAGAGGAGAAATTCAATCCTATTGAGGATATAATTTCACAGTTCATAATCATCGCTGTTGTGGCATTACTTGTTTTTGTGAATTAAATTCCCCACACGCTGCATAAACCTACCAAACTTATTGTCATTGCGTGTCTGTGACCGGTACGCAAAAAAGTTGGGCCGTTCATTTATTGCGCTGTTTGGGGGATGGGCAGGATGGAAAGCCCTGTGACTCTCTCTCTGGTTTACAGCTGAGGGCTTCCTTTCAAACTTGCAGAAAGGTTCAAACCGACTGTACACTCTATTCTCTCCTGTGGGATTTCTATGCCAGACCTCTGTTGTGCTGCATAACCTATCACTTTGCAAAGAGTCTGGCCTCTCCTTTTCTGTGGCAGCATCAGATGCAGTCAAATTTTGGTCATACTGAGACTGTGGACGATCAGTGCTAAAACAAGGACCTAAAGATTGTCTTGTTTTATCTGCAAAATAGTTTTCTTCAAATGAGAGCTTTACATCTACGTTGCTCGGAGTGGTTGTACCTGGTGATTTGACACCAGAGCTGGTTTCGAAGGGGGGGGGAGAGTTCATTCTCTCTGGGATATTAAGCAATGTTTTTATTTTCTTGGGCTCCTTTTCAATGAAGGGGGATTCAAAATTTGATGATTTGAGCGAAGGCTCTTTTATTGTATCCCAGAGGTTCATTGTAGATACTGCTCTGGTCAGAGGCTCTTGCCAGTTGAAGGCACAATGATCACTCCTCTCAGTGTCCCTGATGTCACAGTGAGATGCAGACCTCTGATTTTGTTGTAGTTGTATGAGTGGGGTTGGCTCAGCTCTGGTACTCATTTGTTCTTCAGTGCTTTCCAAGCTGCCACTCACACTGATGCTTGATGGACCTGTAATTGTGGGATCTTCCTGATTCCATCTGGTCCTGTCCAGGGTGTCATAAACAGCTGGATGTTGGTCTACAGTGGGTCCCGTGTCATTACTGCTTGTGGGCTTGTCCAGAGTGTGAAAACTGTGCCTTTTTAGGGTGTGATCCTGCCTCTCAGATCTGTGGGTGTGTTTAACAGGGTACTGCAGTGTCGGGGAGTAAAGTGGCCTGCTGGTAGAGGAACTGCACTCATCGTCCTGGAGACCTGTGGACATTGAGTCGGTTACATTAGTGTGTGATTCAGGATGCTCTGGAATTGTGGCCTTGAACACCAGGGATGACCTCAGACGGGAGGAAAGGTATGGATTCGGCCTGCAGTGCAGCCCATTGCTCAGGGTGTCACTTGAGTCGGCCTTGTGTGGGTCAGTGTTGCTGAGATAGGACTCCACCCTCCACAATCGCAGGAAGGATTTGCTGCTGTTGTCCCAGGTGGGCAGGTTCTGCCGCAGGGAAAGGAGTTCCTTGTCCATTCCATGATAGGACTGTCGTTTCATCCTATCTTTTTTGTAAAGATTCTGCAGCCTCACGGATTGAGGTGGACTGCAGGAGTAGTCACTTCTTCCTGTAGAATCATGTAGGCCACCATCTCTGACTATGTTCCAGTTTCCCACAGAATTCATTTTGCTCAGCTGGTCTGGGATGCATGTGCTCTCTCGCATGCCTCCACCATAACTGCGTCTCTTCAGGAAACTGCTCGTTGCCGCACCTTGAAGTGGATAGAGCTGGTTTTGCATTGTTTCACTATGATTTATGGTAGGCGTCTTATCAACTGGTCCCTTGTTCCTGAGTTTAACCTCAGTTTCCAGGACACAGGTATTGCTGCTGGGCTGTATTCCACAGGCTCTCTTGTATACCCTGTCCAGGATTTGTGCTGGTTGGTCCCTTCTCTCAGAGGGATGGGGGATGTAAAAAGCACTAGCCATGCAAGCACCTTGGCTGTGTCTGCTATGCAGTGACTGAAAGCACTTCTCTGAAAGTACATCTGGCACAGTGGACCTCGCAAACAGAACTCTGAATTCTTCATCAAAGGCTCTCACCAGCTGCCCTGTGATCACCTGCACCATGCTGAGATGGAGCTTCTCATAGGACCACATGAAGCTTCAGAGAAACAAAAAAAAAGGAAACTGCTTCAGTTTAATGCAGCTAAATACAGGTAAAAGAAGACAAGAGTGTGATAACGTTCCCAGCTTTATTTATATATGCTGTCTTTCAGAAGGATTTAGACTTTGGATTTAGACCTTGCACATTTTAAACATTTTATTGCTTTAGAGCTGTAAATTCTAACAATTTTAAATATAAATTATATTTTGATATCAACCACCTATCCCACATTATTAAACAGTCTGGACTGTCAGTCTGAATGTGTAAGCAGTCTGGACTGTCAGTATGAATGTGTAAGCAGTGGACTGTCAGTCTGAATGTGTAAGCAGTGGACTGTCAGTTTGAATGTGTAAGCAGTCTGGACTGTCAGTATGAATGTGTAAGCAGTCTGGACTGTCAGTATGAATGTGTAAGCAGTCTGGACTGTCAGTCTGAATGTGTAAGCAGTGGACTGTCAGTCTGAATGTGTAAGCAGTGGACTGTCAGTCTGAATGTGTAAGCAGTCTGGACTGTCAGTATGAATGTGTAAGCAGTCTGGACTGTCAGTTTGAATGTGTAAGCAGTAGACTGTCAGTATGAATGTGTAAGCAGTTTGGACTGTCAGTATGAATGTGTAAGCAGTCTGGACTGTCAGTTTGAATGTGTAAGCAGTGGACTGTCAGTTTGAATGTGTAAGCAGTCCGGACTGTCAGTATGAATGTGTAAGCAGTCTGGACTGTCAGTCTGAATGTGAAAGCAGTCTGGACTGTCAGTTTGAATGTGTAAGCAGTGGACTGTCAGTTTGAATGTGTAAGCAGTGGACTGTCAGTCTGAATGTGTAAGCAGTCTGGACTGTCAGTATGAATGTGTAAGCAGTCTGGACTGTCAGTTTGAATGTGTAAGCAGTGGACTGTCAGTTTGAATGTGTAAGCAGTCTGGACTGTCAGTTTGAATGTGTAAGCAGTGGACTGTCAGTTTGAATATGTAAGCAGTCTGGACTGTCAGTTTGAATGTGTAAGCAGTCTGGACTGTCAGTTTGAATATGTAAGCAGTCTGGACTGTCAGTTTGAATGTGTAAGCAGTCTGGACTGTCAGTTTGAATGTGTAAGCAGTGGACTGTCAGTCTGAATGTGTAAGCAGTCTGGACTGTCAGTTTGAATGTGTAAGCAGTCTGGACTGTCAGTTTGAATATGTAAGCAGTCTGGACTGTCAGTTTGAATGTGTAAGCAGTCTGGACTGTCAGTATGAATATGTAAGCAGTCTGGACTGTCAGTATGAATGTGTAAGCAGTCCGGACTGTCAGTATGAATGTGTAAGCAGTCTGGACTGTCAGTATGAATGTGTAAGCAGTCTGGACTGTCTTTGAGAGGCATGAGACTGTCTCATGAGTTTACTGTGTGTTAATAGGGGTGGGCAGCTGCAGTTTTCCTCTGGTCTCACAAACTGTGTGGTAATGTGGTAAAAAAAGGCAAGGCCAGGGGTGTAGAAACCTTTTCATTGACCACCCAAAGGTATCAATCCCTGCTTTGCCTCAATCCAAACTCAAAACAATTCATTGGTGACTGTTTAACTGCAGCCAGTAGCCATGCTGCTTGACTTCATGTTGTCCATTCCACATCTCTAATGCAGTTTATATTGGTTAAACTACTTAGCTAAGGTGAACTTGCCTGCCAGTTCACGCAGTCATCATCGCCATTCACCCACCATATTTTTATTCATTTTAACCGTTATGGACAGTGGCAAACATGAAAAAATAAAAATTAAAGCAGGGCACTTCTCTTTACAGAAGAATGTCCCAATAGTAGCAAGCTGGAAGTGGGAATTTGACTTACAGTTACTGATACTGCACTGTAACTATGTAGCCTAGCTGATACGTTTTCACAGACATGGTATATCTGCTACCACTGTCTGTGTTCACAAAAGGGAGGAAGAGTTACGTGTTTGTGATAAAAAAAGAGGCAAAAACAATTATTGGAAATATGACTGACACTGCAAGGTGAACATTTTCTAAATCACAGAGGGCTGGGATTTTTATTGGGCAGGGAGAGTGGGGTAATGGGCAGGGTGAGAGGGGTATTGGGCTGAGTGAGAGGGGTATCGGGCAGGGTGAGAGGCGTATTGGGCTGTGAGTGGGGTATTGGGCAGGGTGAGAGGGGGTATTGGGCAGGGTGAGAGGAGTATTGGCCTGAGATTGGGGTATTGGGCAGGGTGAGTGGGATATTGGGCTATGAGTGGGGTATTGGGCAGGGTGAGAGGGGGATTGGGCTGTGAGTGGGGTTGGGCAATGAGTGGGGTATTGGGCAGGGTGAGAGGGGGTATTGGGCTGTGAGTCGGGGTATTGGGCAGGGTGAGTGGGGGTATTGGCAGGGTGAGAGGGGTATGGGCAGGGTGAGTGGGGGTATTGGGCAGGGTGAGAGGGGTATTGGGTAGGGAGAGTGGGGGTATTGGGCAGGGTGATGAGAGGGGTATTGGGTAGGGAGAGTGGGGTATTGGGTAGGGAGAGTGGGGTATTGGGTAAGGAGAGTGGGGTATTGGGCAGGGTGAGAGG
>JAFBMS010000264.1:0-20000 GCA_019788955.1 Albula glossodonta
ACTACTTATATTTAAATGACAAACGAACATGAATTAAATGTATGTAAAACTTGCATATTTCATTTGTTATTGGACATGCATTTTTTAAAATTAATTCACAATCGAAATTCAGTCATTCATGTTGTTCAGAACTGATAGCAGCACAATATTTGAGAGCCTGTAGCTCAGCCATATCAAATAGTTTGTGCAAAACACTGACCGATTCCAACAGTGGGAGTGTCCAGCTGTGCTCAGCCTCAAGATCAGCTCCTTCTACCGTATTGATTTTTATTAATTGACCACCAACGTTACCAGTTATACCTATTGAATAGGGGAAAATGGCTTGCGGCACCACATTTGAGGGCCTGTAGCTCAGCCAAAACAAATAGTTTGTGCAAAACACTGACTAATTCATACAGGGGGAGGGCCATCAGGAAACTCAAGAACAGTTCATTCTACTGTACAGATTTTTATTAAGACACAATAGAGAAATAAATGTCATCAGAAACCGTTCCGTCTGTGTTCCGGCAGAATGTGAACTACTGTATCAGGTCTCTACACTCCCATGTGGAATTGAGAAATCTTGTACTGAAGAATCTTTCCTTTTGTCTTCCAAGTGTAATTCTTTTTAGATTTCTGATGCCACTGTGTAATTTTTATTTCTTGACTTTTTGCATTTTGTTATGTATTTTAAATCATTTTTATTTGATCAAAAACAGTCTTTGGAATGTTTTCTTTTTTGTAATTGTATTCTTTATTATTGTACACAGCTGGAAAAAATAAGAAAGCATTTTTCAGTCATCAAAAAAAATAGTAACTATATACAACTACTACTAAAATTAACATCCATGTATATATAAACTAAAGTATGAACCCACCTATGATTGTTCATATTCTCCCCAATGATATTGTATACAGCACATCTGAGCCCTGATAGAATACACACAAAATTAACTCGCCCAAATACAAAGCTCTGCTTTAGATATCTGAACACTGAGAAGATGATATTTGTTGGCACCAAACATTTTAATTGTGGTCACCAGTCACATTTCAGATTGAAATTGTACACATATTTATTCCAATTTCAGAAAGAAATGTGTAAATTAATATAAATTAATAATTAATTAAATAATTTTTTAAAAAGTCTTTTAATGAAGCTCAGGTTGTCCTCTTTGTTATGTATAAAATTTTCTTTGTTATGAAAAGTGCATTACTCCAGGTGTACATCTGTTGAAGTTTTGGCTAGAGCAGGCTAAGTACTTGTTTCCTTGTCAGTTGATTAGATTGCGTTAGCTTTACCGTTTGATTGTACCGGTTGTCAGTTTAGTTTGTATTTCCTTTTCGTTTGATTCTTTGATTCTTTTGCTTCTTAATCTAACTTTTTGTCTTTCCAAGTGCAACTGTGTTCGTAGAATATTTAGTTAACCGAAACCAGTTGTTAACAGGGTAATTGCTTGGTCATCGGCTGCTATTGTTTTGCTAATTAGCAGGGGCATGTACGTTCGCCAGTAGCAGCCTATAACGTCGCTCCCTCCGGTTTTCCCTGCTGTATTTGTACCCTCCCCTCTAGCCTAGTGGCAGCGTCCAGTCGCACAAAGACAAGGGAGTCCATCTGTGGGAGTCCAGCGAGGGAGGCCAGTGCCTACCCTTCCCAACTCCTTGTCGCCGCTGCTCATTATGTGTCAGTTTGCCATCCCTGTTATCTGCTCAGTCCCACGCAGGAGGTGTTTCCATTGCCGTGGCTCTCCTTGAATTGCTAACCTGCTGCGCGGAAGGCTGACTTCATCTCAGCATATGCCTCCCACCTCTCCCTCGACTTCCTTGCTCTCACAGAGACCTGGATCATGCCTGACAACACCGCTACTCCTGCAGCCCTCTCCTCTTCCTTCTCCCTCTCTCACACCCCAAGGCCATCTGGCCGGGGTGGTGGGACTGGTTTGCTCATTTCTTCTTCTTGGAAATTCTCTGCTTCATCTCTCCCTCACCTTTCCCAGAAGATGGCACCCCGCTGATCCTTCTAGGTGATTTCAAAATCCACCTAGGATCATCCCAGTCTGCTGCCGTTCTTCCATTGCTCCACTCTTTCGACCTCTCTATGCAGCACTCTCCTCCGACTCACAGAGCTGGTAACGTCCTTGACCTGGTCTTCATGAGGAATTGATGCTCCTCTGATCTTGTGGTGACCCCTCTTCATACATCTGACCATCATTTCATCTCTTTCTCTCTCCCTCTGCCTCCCCTTTCCCCCTCATCTGCCTCCACCCCACTGATTCTGCATCTTCCTCTCTCCTCTCCGCTCTATCTTCAGCTCTTGATTCTCTCTGTCCTTTCGTCTCCAAGACTGCACGTTCCTCTCCTCCTAGCCCATGGATGACCGACATCCTCCGTATCAGCAGGGCCAAGCTTCGGGCAGCTGAGAGGAGGTGGAGGAAATCCAGGGTGCCTTCTGACCTCTTCCTACAAGTCTCTCCTCACTGCTTTCTTCTCTTCTATCTCCTCCGCTAAAGCTAATTTCTTTCAATCCAAGATTTATAACTCCTCGTCTAATCCTCGTCAGCTATTCTCCCTTCTCTCCTCTCTCCTCTTTCCTCAGCCCCCCTCCTCCCCAACCTCAATCCTCCTTCTCTGCAGATGACTTTGCATCTTACTTTGTTGGTAAGATTGCAGACATCTGCAACACCTTTCTGCCTGTCTCTCCCCCCTTCCCTCTTCCCCCTCCACATCTTCCATGTCCATTTCCACCTTCTCCCCTCTTACCGACACTGAGGTTTCCAAGCTTCTCCTTTCCCATTGTCCTACCACCTGTGCTCTTGACCCATCCCTTCATCCCTCCTCCAGACTATCACCCCAGCCATCCTCCCATTCATCACCCACCTTGTTAACTCCTCCTTGTCTACTGGTTGCTTCCCCTCTTCCTTCAAACGGGCTCACATCACCCCGCTATTGAAGAAACCCACCATGGACCCCTCCGTTATCCATAGCTACCGCCCTGTGTCCCTTCTCCCTTTCCTCTCCAAAACTCTTGAGCGTGCTGCCTCTAATCAACTGTCTCTCTTCCTTTCTCAGAATAACCTACTGGACCCTCACCAGTCTGGCTTCAGGCCCGGTCACTTGACTGAGACTGTGTGAATCTCTCCACACTACACGGACAGCCTCCCTTTCTTCCGTTCTGATCCTCCTGGACCTTTCGACTGCCTTTGACACTGTCAACCACTCCATCCTCCTGTCCTCGCTGGCTGCTTTGGGGATCCGTGGCACCGCCCTTGGCTGGATTGAGTCCTACCTTTCTGGACGCTCCTTTCAGTTTGCCTGGGATGGTGCAGTATCGGCACCCCATCCGCTTGCTACAGGAGTTCCTCAAGGCTCTGTTCTTGGTCCACTGCTCTTCACTCTTTATACCTGTTCTCTTGGGCCTGTCATCTCTGCCCATGGCTTGTCCCACCATTGTTATGCCGATGACACCCAGCTTTCTCTCATTCTCTCCCTCTGTCTCACAGGTCTCCGCTCAGATCTCTGCTTGTAGCCGGGATATTCAGAGCTGGATGGACACCCACCATCTTAAGCTCAACCCAGACAAGTCAGAGCTCCCTTTCTTTCCTGCTCCATCCTCTCCATCGCTTGACCTCTCTATCTCCCTGGGTGACACCATCCTGTCACCATCAACCTGCGCTAAGAACCTCGAAGTGGTGTTTGACAGCAAGCTGACCATCTCCGAGAACATCGCAGCAGTGAGTCGGGCATGCAGATTTTACCTGTGTAACATCAGGAGAATCCACCCCTTTCTCACCACCTACTCCACGCAGCTGCTAGTCCAAACGACGGTACTCTCCCGCCTGGACTACTGCAACTCCCTCCTTGCTGGCCTTCCAGCATCTTCCATCCGAGCTTTGCAGCTCATCCAGAATGCTGCTGCTCGTCTGGTCTTCAACCTTCCGAGACACACCCATGTCACTCCCCTCCTCGCCGACCTCCACTGGCTACCTGTCTTGGCATCAGATTCAAGACCTTGGTGCTTGCCTTCCAGGCTGTTAAAGGGATGGCTCTGTCCTATCTTCAGAAGCTCATCAGACCCTACATGCCTACCCGTGCACTCCATTCCACGTCTTCAGCGCGCCTGGTGCCCCCTCCTCTCCATGCCTGCACCTCCAGGTCACGTCTGCTGTCTGTTCTGGCTCCCCACGGGTGGAATGACCTTCCCACGGTGGTCAGAATAGCAGATAGTCTGCCGACCTTCAAGCACAGACTGAAGACTTACCTCTTCAGGATGCACCTCTCTCCTTCCCTCCCTAGCTCTCCTACTTAGCCATAGTTTTTGCAGTAGCTACCTTAGGGTTATTGCTTATTACTAATTGTTGTATCAGAGTTATTGTTTACTAATTGTTTCTTATTTTTTCCCTCAACAGGTCATCCATAAGGTTCAGTCCTTTCTAACCCTACTGGCACTTGAGACTTGTACCCTTCACTAGCACTTTGATAAACCTTGTCCCCAAAGAAATGCACTTTGTGTTGTAAGTTGCTCTGGATAAGAGCGTCTGCCTGTAATGTAATGTATGTAATGTAATGTATAACAGGAATTGCTTTCAGCATTTCATTTGTGTAGCAGGCATTCTGCATCACCATGGCATCAATCTTCCTCAGCAGCTCCTCCACTTGGGTATGATCTTCCATTTCATCATTAAGGCGTGGTACCTTCCTCCACATTCACCAATCAGCTTTTTCAGATGCTCGTCTTCTTCTCCAAACTCCTCAATAGTGTGTCCATGTCTCCTGAGCTGATCCTCATGTGTGAAAAGCACAACAGCATACCTCAGGACATTCTCTCCAAAAAGCAGCCTGATTTCCTGGATTGCTTTTCTTTCTTCCTCTGTGTACCACTGAACTTTCAGAAAATGAGAAAGGCATGTGGACCAGGAGCACACTCAACAATACAACTGACCAGGGCGTGTCTGAGCTGCTCTTCTGGGATTTCAGTATCAAAAAAGTATTCGGGTGTATTTTTTTGTTTGTTTTTGTTTCATTTTTCTTTCATTGATTTAAACTTTCGTTCCTTGACAATTTTTGCCGGCGTTTCGTTTCTTGGTTTCGTTTTTGTTTGGTTTCGGTTGAGTTATTATTTTGATTTTGCTTTGTTTCGTTGGGAGGAGTCCCGCAAGTCCTGGGGATTTCTTTTTAGGTGCGTGTGTGGAGAGTGTGTGGGCCAGGGACTGCACGCCTGGGACCGTGACAGCGGAAAAAATGATTTGGCCTCCTAAATTGTCAGAACTTTGAACTGGCTGACAAAGCCTGGCTGGGTGTAGGAGTCTGAATTGTTTCTTGGAGAGGGTAGGATCTCAGGACTCTGGTAACTTGTTGGCTCATGTTGGCAGGCCCAGCCTAGGGCATGTGCTTTCTCTTTAAAACAATGGAAGCACACCACAACAGGCCTTGGGGATGCCCCCTTTGTAGGCTTTGGGGTAAGGGAATGGTGTGTTTCCCTTTTGAACAACTAATTTCAGTCTAAACTACTCTAGACCATAGTTACTTTTGGTGACAAAATAGTGAAGAGTTTGGCATGTAAAGAAAATTAGAGTGCCTCCTGACAATCCTTTATCTCACATCTGTCTTCTACATCGCAAGTCTCATCTCTCCACATAACCAAAATATCAGCAGACTCATCTTGATCTGCAAGTTTGTCTCCATTATCAGTTTCTTATTCATAAAGTGTGTTGTGAATAGTTTCACATTTACATCAGTAGTGTCCATTTTGTGTTGGAGGTCAACTTGACTGACAGTTGTTTTATTTTTGTTATATGTGGGCAATGTCATGTAAACATGCATAATTGGTTAATGGAAATAGTATGGATGCTGCAGGCAGCATGTAACAAATTATTTCATTAATTGCTACCAGCTAGAGAAAGCGGTCAAACAGTTGGCAAGATCTCACTCAATAAAATGAGGCAACTTGCCTATTTGTACACACATTGGAATGTTTGCTCATTACAGACTTACAGAGATGGATTGCAGTATGTTACTATCAATTCTAATAAGCTGGAAAGAAAGATGCAGACTTATTGGAAATGAGAAATCCTGTAATGTTCAAGTGTTTAATTTTGCTTTTCTCTGCCAAGTGACGTTCTGTGGTTTTTAGATTCTTTGTATTCCTTGTATTCTATTCCTTGATAGTTTCTAATGTCTGATGCCATTCTGTAATTCTCATATATGTTTTTTCTTATGATGTTTGCAAATAACATTCTTTGGAATGGTTTCTTTTTTGTAATTGTTTTCTTTATTATTGCACACATAGAAGTGAACAGTCATTTTTTCATAAGATAAAAGCACAAATAAAAGTTTTTTTTGATTATCAAAGAAATTAGCTTTTCATAACTATGTACTGAAATTAACATCAATGTATACATTAATTAAAGCAAACAATCAATTTTCCCTGCCCTCTTCTGCAGTGTTACAATGTTATTTCGTGATTGCAATGTGAATCTTGAACGTTTATCACAGAAAGCAGTTGGATTTACAGTGACGCCTGTAAGTATTAAGATCGTGACATATATTTTTGTTTCAGTGCCATGATCTCCTGATTTCCTCTTTTATTTCATATTTCTTATGCCGAATGGTTTCAGATAGTCAAATAAAATATAGTATTAGACAAGGGAATATCAAGCAAACATAAAACACTGTTGTTACACCATTATTCATGAATTCATTCAAGACAGTCATCAGTTACCATGATCACCCCTGTGAAAAAGTAATTGCCCCTTAGTTTTGAAACCCTTGTCTAATGCTATATTTTATTTGATCGTCTAAAAGCATTCAATGAGAAAAATCTGCAATAAAAGAGGAATTTTAGAAGTGGTCAAAACCTTTTTCAAGGCACTATATATTGCCTCTGTGCTGCAGCATATTGGATTTGCAATAACTCAATGACTATGAGGTTGACTCGAGGGTGTAGACATCCACATTGGGTAAACATTGTAGATATTATAGCCCTTTTTATACATGGCCCCTCAAATTTTTGGGGACCAAAAGTAACTGAACAAATTAACATAAACTAAAGAAACGTATCAAATCCATTGCAATCAATGTCTGCTTAAAGTCTATGACCCACAGACATCGCTAGGCACTTGGTAGCTTCCAGGTTTTTTTGGGGCTTTTTCCTTTCAATGCGGTCTTCATAATGCTCAGTTGGCCAGGTGATAATTTCAAGTCCAATGTGCTGCACTACAGAGTCAAAAATGTATCCCTGTCCAAATACTTTGGAGTTTTTGAGACTTTAAGACCTACTTTTGTTACTTCAGATGACCTTTGTGGTCTTGCTCTCTCTGTGTTCTTGGCTTGGCCCATGTCTTAGATGGCCTTTTGCACTGTCTCTAAGGCTTCCTGCACATCCTCAACCCACCCCCTTACTGTAGCCATGCCTAACATTCCTAATCCCACAGTTGTTGGTACTGAAGAGCTCTCTGAGACTCCAGCCACACCTGCTACTGCTGCACTTCCGCAACTAGTGGCACCTTGTCCTCATTATTTACATAAGTTTTCTGTAAGCTGCTCCAAACATCCTGCAAAATACGGTGAATATTGGCCCTATAATGATTCCTGCTAATCCCCTTAACAGTGAATTAATGAAGCTCAGCTTGCCCTCTTTTTTGCCAAATGCTGGAACTGCTTTCAGCATGTCATTTGTGTAGTGGCCTCCTCCATTCTCCATCACCTACGCTCAGCTGAGGAGGAGAGCGCCACGTTACCACAATGTCACAGTAACGTTGTAAGAACGTTTTGGGGACAGGAAGGAAGCAGCCATGACGAGCGTTCATATCTCCACGATTCCTGGTGGCTCAACAGTCGCTCAGAGCTGAAAACACTGTAAGACCTGCCTCCTACTTTTTTATATCTCACTATATGAAATTCCAGTGTTACTCTGTTATACTGTATGTGCACAACATATGAATCTTGTGCACAGAGAATGTGAACTGCTGAATCAGTTCTCTACATTCCCAAGTGGAATTGAGAAATCTTTTAATGGTCAAGTGTTTAATTTTGCTTTTGTCTGCAGTTCTGCGTTTTCCAGAGAGTTTCATTTCTGATAATGCTCTGTACTTTTTTTCCTTGACTGTTTGCATTTTGTTATGAATTTGGAATAATTTTTATTTGATCAAAAACAGTCTTTGGAATGTTTTCTTTTTTAAATTGTTTCCTTTATTTTTGCACACACAGAAGCTGGATGTCTTCACAGTGATTTTTCAAAAATACTACGTTATTAAAATAATAAAGCTTTCTGCCACAGCATTTTTTTTTATCAGTCATCAAAGAAATTACTAACTTTATATAACTATTTACTAAATTAACATCAATGTATACATAAATTAAAGCATTATCCCACCAGTGATATTTCATATTCACCCAAATTATATTTTATACAGCACATTTGAGACCTGATAGAATACACACAAAATTAACTCACCCAAATAAATATTATCGACATCTTGACACCGAAAGGATGGTTTTTGTCAGAAACAAACACTTTTGGTCACCAGTCACATTTGAGATTCAGCTTTTACACATATTTATGCCAATTTCAGAAAGTAAGAAATATGTGAATTACTATAGCTGCAAATTAAATGGTGCTCTGAGAGTTGAAGAACTTAAGATAACCTTTTATGCACTTGGCCCATCTACACTTATTTTGGTACTTGTGCTTTTTCTCATCTTATTTTTTCTGAGTGGCTACATTTTTAGCCAAACTGTCAATTTCTTTGTTGACAGCAGAGGCCTTATCTGTGACAGTCTTGCATGCTTTCTCAAAGGCATCCGGTATGTCTTTAGCATCTCTAGCAGCAGAGAGCCCTTCAGCCCCTCCCACTACACCCCCTGCTACAGCCGAACCACACAATCCTACTGCAGCTCGTACTCCCACATTTGACAATGCTGTTGTGGCTGAAACACTAGGAAAGCCTACCACTGTAACACATGCAGAGACTACTTTCTTTATGATATTCATAACATCTGTGTCGTTATCTTCATTTTCAAAGGTTTCTCTGTAAGCTCTCACTGCCACTGCCCCACTAAGAACCACCACTGCTTTGCAGCCTATCTTCACTCCATAAAATGCTCCCAGTATTACCCCTGTTGCCACCCCTGCTAATGCTCTTAACAGTTTTTTAATGAATCTCCATTTGTCCTCTCTGTTGTGTATAACTGGAACTGCTTGCAGCATCTCATTAGTGTAGCAGCCTCCTCCATTCTTCATCACCATGACATCAATCTTCCTCAGCAGCTCCTCCAATTGGGTACGATCTTCCATTTCATCGTTGTTAAAGGCGTGGTACCTTCCTCCACATTCACCAATCAGCTTTTTCAGATGATTATTCTCTTCTACAAACTCTTCAATAGTGCGTCCATGTTTCTTTAGCTGATCCACATGTGTGAAAAGCACAACAGCATACCTCAGGACATTCTTTCCAAAAACCTGCCTGATTTCCTGGATTGCTTTTCTTTCTTCCTCTGTGTACCGCTGAACTTTCAGGACAATAAGGAAGGCATGTGGACCAGGAGCGCACTCAACAATGCAGGTCACCAGGGCGCGTCTGAGCTGTTCCTCTGGGATTTCAGTATCAAAGAATCCTGGTGTGTCAATCACAGCAACACTTCTTCCATTGATGTTGGTTGTTTCCATCTGGGTCTCCTGTGTTACAGAACATGGTGATATGGAGACCTTGAACCTGTTCTCTTTCAGGATGGTGTTTCCTGTGCTGCTCTTGCCGAGCCCAGTTTTCCCCAAAAGCACGATCCTCAACTCATTGGCTCCTGCAAGAAACAGCACATGGTCAGATGACCCTTATTTTTACTCTCCACACAGAAATGTTTTTTCTGCAGCCTTAGATAATAAACTCATATCAAATATGTGCTGCTCCTTTAACAATGGACAATGATAGGAGAGATTTATTTGTTTTTACAGTCAAGATTAGAAAGGCATTACTTTTTTTAAAGTGTAAAAAATGTAATATATACACAAAATGAAAGTTTACAGGAGCAATTCAACAATCTTCATTAGTGTCTGAATCTCATCAATAATCATAACAATAAATTGTAAAATTAATTTTTAACTTGCAACCTTATTCACCAAACAAATATTTATGTAATGATTCATTTCGATAATGAGCATGATGCTCTTAGACAACCTTAATTCAAAACAACATAAAAAAAAAAAAGACATTACGTCCATGTAACATATCCTCCTGATGTGGAAGTGAAAGTGAAAGTAGAAAACTACAATGTCTGCAATAAAATTGAAAAGTATAAATGTAAAAATTTTGAGTTGGTTCACAAATAAGGGTATTTACCAATTAGGTTAATGTTTTTTTTTATTATTATTAAAATACTCACCTGCCATAGTTGTATGTTTTTCTCCCTCTGTGATGAACAAAGTCTGTCTCTCTGTTCCAGTGACGGCTGGTGACTCAAAATTGGGTAGGGCAGCTGAAAGGGGGAGGGCTAAGCCGTTGAGTGTCAAAGACAAACAAGGCAGGGGCGTTGCTTGACTTGAGGCTCTGCTGGGGCACAGGCCCCCAGTGCTCACATCCTCACACTTTCAATTAATGAGAAATTGCATAAAATGACTTATTTTTCATGATCATTTACTGGGGCACAACAAGTTATTACTGGGGCACGTACCCCACTATATAGGGTCCTTTCTGGACCATGCAAGGGTATAAACAGCACGTATCTCATTTCCCACTGCACTCTGCATAAGTATGAGGTTATCATCACAGAGAAATTGTTTTCCCTTTATCAATTTTTGTTGGTTTTGTAATAATACGAGTTATGAGATATCAGTTTAGTAATATTCCATCATAAAATAGCATAATTTATGCAAATAAGCTATGAAAAAAAAAAATCTATATATATAGTATAAGCTCAAAAGCTAAGACCTTTTGTTCACAGATTGTTCCCCCCCACTTAAAAAATCTCTCCAGCACTGCTGCTTATTGATGTAAGTAATTAACGATGGACAAATACTAATATTCAAACTACTCATAAACTTATGAATGCATGTTGAAGAAAACCTAAAATACTGTAGCGGCGAGTTCATGTATGTTATGCAGTTCCTGGGTTGGGGGATTATGGGTAAAGACTGTTTTAGTGTCCTTTAGCATAGTTTTCTCCTAAAGTGTGAAATTTTTCAGCCTGGGCTTTACTGTGTGTTTTATGGAGGCTTTGAACTTTGTAATGATGTGTGTGAATGTCAGAGTGTGCTTACCCACCATTATGGATAAGCCTAGCACCTCGAGTTAATTACTGTAAATGTCAGGCGTTTTGGGTATTGTCATGTATATGTAATTGGAGAGCATGGATAGATCTCAACAACATAAGCCCTCTATAAAGTTCAAATGAGCTCTGTAATGGTTATGAGTCAACCTGCAAGTAGCTTCGTGCAATTCAAAAATCTTCTGCGATCAAAAATGAAATGATGTGGGATCTAATTGGACCAAACAGAAAATACCCTGAATGTGTAAATTTCACTCTGATTCAGACTAGACAAACAATCCAGAGGCAATAAAAACATTAATCAGAAGCAAAACAAGAACCTGTCTTTCTAATCTGGAACGGCATAGCCATGACCACGTGATCTATTTATCTGTGTGTCCAGTCCCTAAGGGAGGTATGGGAGGAGGGCAGCCTTTACGATACTGCATGTGGACCACATAGAGAAAAAAAACAAACAAACAAAACTGAACTCAGTGGGGTCATGATACCCCACTACATCAGTATAGTCTTTTGATTCACACTGATAAAATGTACACAGATGATTTGAAACGGGGTCAGCGCTCTGCTCAAGAATGCTTTGCCGATGGATGGACATGCACAATGTCAATCGCGAAGGGAGGGCCAGTCACAGGCCGAGAGAGAAAACAATGGAACACATTGCGTTAGAGGAGAGGAGCATTCTCCTTTGCCTCTTTGGACGAGCCTCCATAGTTAAAGTGTTTTTGAACACTGCAGCCAGTAGCACACACCGACCTAGCTATGAGTCTAAAGTGTATACAGTACATTTGCAACATTAAACGCTTCCTGTAAGTAGGATTCCTTGTTAGCTTTTTCCAGTGGAGACTGCCTTAAAGTGTTTGTGTGTGTGTGTGTGTGTGTGTGTGTGTGTGTTTAACTAATGACATGGCATTTTTCTTTTCTGCTCATACTTACCTGTATTTGAGTTTGATCAATAAATCAACCAAATCTTTTTAACTGTGTGTGAAATTCCCTCCTCAAGATCACCATTTTCTATCAGCCTCTGTCAGAGTCACTCACGTGAATGAGAGATTCATTAGAAATAGAACTGGAATAACCAAATGAATACATCAAATTATGAGATACACTATGATGGTAGTTATGTTGCATAATTTCACACTGTTGTGCAGTGGAGGTGAGAGTAGGCCATAGGCTGGCGCATTAGTGAAAGATATTAACCCAGACAAATGGTGAATTTATGCACAAACATAAACTAGAACACACACTCTGCCCAGTTCAGTTCCACAGGCACCGCCAACACACACTGTCTATGTAAAGCAGCTACCGATCTCTTTAACCTTTATGCCTCAACCTTGGGTTAAACCACCTTGGTGTAACTATGGCCACAGTTTAATTATCCTCATTATTCAGCTTTACAGGTTGATTACGCTGGAACACATCGGATCTTTCCACAATACTCTCCCAAAACATTTGCCCCACCAAGGTTATTTAACGCTCACAAATTCAAACTGTCTACTTTGTTTCTCTGATCTCAGTGGTACAGATGCCACTACATGCACCATGCAGGCGCTACTCTCACCTTGCAGGAGAAAAGTGGTTTTCTACAGTTAACTAACATATATTGTCCACAGGGTGCATATATGGGATGTGTGTGTTTCTGCCCATTGCTGTCCATGGCTTGAGGCAGAGCTTTCCGTTATATATGCCAAGTTATGGCCTTGTAGGGGAACACAACTTTCCAGCAATAAAATTTAGATCAGCCTCACTATCTGGCAGGCATTGAGGCTCTTTGGTACTCAGACCTACTTCTTGTAGCTCTGCATGGTGGGAGGTGTAGTTCAGAGCTTCAGAAGTCTTAGCATTAATTTGTCAGACATACAAACATATTATATTAGCTCTCTGTCAAAAGCTTAAATGTGAGATTATTTTGATGAGTCATCAAAGAATTTTCCATGTAACTATGTCAGGATGTCAGCACCAATGTGTACATAGGTTAAAGCAAACAATTTCCCATACCCTTTTAAGTGTTATGTGTTAAGTCACAGTATTACTCGATTACAGTGTGAATGTTGAATGTTCATCAATGTGAGGGGGTAAACATACAGCAGTTTCTGTTAGTGTCTTTGCTCTCTAGCGGCCACACCTGGTTGGGCCGGGCACTTGCAGCCGCATGAACTGCTGGCCTGACGGCTTTGGCGGTATGTAATTGGTGGTGCGTCTGTAGTGTGGAGAGGAGGGAGGGCTAGACATCATGTGAATGAGGGTAATCGAGTTCACAGCCAGCTCCTCCTGAAGTCAGCAGGTAGCGTTGCTTGCAGGAGGCCAGCTTCAGCTTGGGTTGGATAAAAGTGGGAAAACTGGGGGAAAAAAAAGGGTTACACCAGAAAAATAAATACTAGTCTTTCTGTTTGGAGTATTCACTGATAAATATGCTGGCCTGTGGCCGAAAAAACCCCTTTGTTTGGGGAAAGGATGTGAGAAACCCAAGATCTGTACAGCCCATAAGACAACAGTGTCCATTCTCATTTCGCGGTTTTCTCAGAGCCACGTGAAACCAGACCCTAAAAGATAACCTATTTACACCCCCACAGTGAACTGCATGCACAGCACGACACAATGCTCAGCTGTCACACCATTGTGCTGCATTTACACAATGTGGTAATGAGCACAAAGAAGACTTACGGTCAGCGACACGAACATTGGATTCTGTGGGGGAATTTTGTCATGGAAAAGCATGGAGAAGGAAACTAATTCATTCGGTGTCCTGATTCATGCAATTGAAGCAGGACACAGAAGATTCATACTAATATAACATAACATATAACATAACATAACATAACATAACATAACATAACATAACATAACATAACATAACATAACATAATATAATATAATATAATATAATATAATATAATATAATATAATATAATATAATATAATATAATATAATATAATATACTCAGTCATGGATCTTTTACCTGTGCCTTGCAAGAGATGGGCAGGCTTGCTTTAACCAATCAAATTCCCTGATTCCCTGCCCACAGGCCCGTGTACAGTTTTATGAGGATTTCTTTGCTGTTTTTCATTTCAGCATTTTTGATGAAATGAGACATTAAAAGAGAATAAGAGACCATTGGTCCCTGGTACTGTCCATTCACATGCCACTGCCGACCCATTGGTCCCTGGTACTGCCCATTCACATCCTACTGCTCAGCCATTGGTCCCCGGTACTGCCCATTCACATCCTACTGCTCAGCCATTGGTCCCTGGTACTGCCCATTCACACCCTACTGCCCAGCCATTGGTCCCTGGTACTGCTCATTCACACCCTACTGCTCAGCCATTGGTCCCTGGTACTGCTCTTTCACGTGCCACTGCCCAGCCATTGGTCCCTGGTTCGCCCATTCACATCCTACTGCTCACCCATTGGCTCCTGGTACTGCCCATTCACATGCTACTGCCCACCCATTGGTCCCTGGTTCGCCCATTCACACCCTACTGCTCAGCCATTGGTCACTGAAGCTGCACATTCATATGCCACTACTCAGCCATTGGAGGAAGCGGCAAAGCTCTAGGGTTGTACCATAATCCAAAATTTAAAAATGTTCATTTTATCTCATTTATTACTTATTACTCATGTACAGTGCTGTTTTCAATTGTCACCCTTTTCCCCTGTAAAATTCCCAGATTTTTTAAAAAAGCTACAAGTATACTGATGATGGAATGAGCTATGTGATTCTTACAGGGATGACTTAAGAGTCACAATCACCTATTCTATTGCAGAGAGAAAAAAGGGTTAGAAATATAAAACTTCTTCTGATAGCAGCCATTGATAAAGGCCTATCAATTACATATTCTGCCCTTTCAATATGTTTGGGAAAACATCCCCCTGTCATGGGAAAGCACTCATTAGATGTAACTCCAGTGTTGGGCCGTACACGCTAATGCTTAATCATCTTCATTTATTTGTCGGCTCTCAGGACTTGTCTCTGTGCTTAGTGATTACTCAGTCGTCAGTTGCTTTTTGTCCACGCAGTCATCATTTTGCTATCAGTATTGCTTGCAGCGATCAGGGTGCTAACAGAGCTAGCTAGATGCTGAACCCAAGGGGCCTGGAAGGGATGACTGAAAAACAGTGGAGTGATACATGAAGACTGAGTGCAGATGTGCATTATCGTTACCAACAAGCATTACAGTGATGGGAACATAATCCATGTAAGGAATAAACACGAATGACCTGCATATTTGTGTAAAAATCAAAACAGGGTGATGTTGTTCCACTCACACCGTGGTTATTTACAACAGAAATAATTAAACACTGAAATTTGATAAAAATGTATTGAAATGTTATTTTGTTGAGTCGTTATGTCAAAACTCAACTGGCTGCTTTACCTTCAGCTGGAACTGTGTTATAGTCACTTGGTTCTTATTCAGGGCAACCAATTCTTGGCAGCATCTTTAATGCTTGACACCTGAAAGCTGTTGGATTTTCGCCCATTCTACTCAACATTCTTTATTTATTTATGTGAGAGCGAAATCCGTGTGTTCTTTTAATGAAGCAATAGGATAAGATATTCGGTCATTGATCCTTCGTTTTATTAAGCATTAAATGAATAAAGCATACAGAGCTCTGGGTCGAGATCCTCCTGTCCCTGACAAACAACAGAGTGTGTCAGTTCGCGAAGTCTGACTCTATCTGTCCCTGACCCAGTCTTTTTATAATACAGAACATCGTATAGTTTCCTGGGGCGTTCTTCCTTCTGACCGGCTCCTTGATCTGACTCCATTCTTCATTCACGCACCTGTCGTCCGGCAAGTCCTCTTCGTGACATGCGGTGGGCCCTGTTTTCTAAACACAACTTACACAAAGCATCTTGCATGTACACAAACCATGTTGCACTTACATTATCCATTATCTTTACACATACATGGTCATCGCGCCCATGTCCTTAACCCATCTTCCTATCTGCCATTTTCGTCATTCCCTTTATACTGTCAGTACATAACGTTTTTCCTTCTTTCAAAACATGCCTGTTCCCCTTGTAAAAATATCTCCTCATGAGTTCCTCTTATCCTGTGTTCCCATTATTATGTCTCTATTTACCGGCCCTCCCCAGTACTTTTCCACTGTTGTTCTGTAATGTTCCTTATTACCCAAATATCATTGCATAGCACACTATTTTATTTTGCAAGCTTATCATAAATGATTCACATAACATTTTATTGCATATGTACACTTCTTCCCCATCACCCTCTGTTGCCTAGATGTTGCTTTCTAAATTCTCTGTATATCTACAAAGCTGATACAAACTATTCTTTCAGAACTGTATACCATACCTGTTGGGACAAAGGGAAAAATGATAAAAAAAAATTGATATCCATTTCGGCAGACAGGGCCTTAAATTTCAGTGGTTCCTGTTGTGTGTTGGCTCTTTGCCCTGACTGTACTTTATTCTGGCCCATAAGAGGGCAGGCTTTGCTTTCTTTTCTGGGAAAAAAAAGGAAAGCACAAACCATATAAAAAGGTGAGGATAGGGAAAGGGTACAGACTGTGACACCATCCCCTGATCAGCCATGCAGAACGTCCGTATCCTGCTGCTCCTTGTTGCTGGGCTACATGCTGTCGCTCAAGGTGAGACTTACTGAATAATACTGAAGTCTCAGTATTATTGTGCCTGGGAAGACTATATATTCTCTGTACCCAAAAAAATTATAATAATTCTGGACAATTATCCCTTACGATATTGTAAATGTACGTTTTTCTCTGTTTTGCAACAGCACAGTATCATAACTCTTATGACGATCCTCTGACCTTCACATGCAGCCAAGCAGATTCAATCTCCATGGTAACCAGGTGAGGTGTAGGTTAAAAGAAGCAAAATATATACTACTAGAATGAAAATTCTCTATAGATGTGCTTGTGATTAATCAGGATCAGGTTTTCATTTTAATTCATTTTCCTTTTTTTATTTTTTTTTTCCAGCAAGCATTCAAATTCACGAGAGGATCGACTTTACGGCTTCTCTTGCAAAAAGACATTTGACTCCCTGGCGCAATGTTTCTGGACTAATTATGTGAACTGCTTTGATGAGCGTTTCACTTTCTACTGTCCGCCAGATCATGTCATTTCTGGGATGGCCAGTTACCATGACAATGGCCCGGAAGATCGAAGGTTTGTGGTTGGTTTTACCCTGATGTCTCTAAATAAGCTGTTAGGACATACATGGCCGTTTCCATCCACACAGAACACATAATATAGTCTTACAGCCAATGGGAGATGACAGACTGACATAAAAAATAAACATTAATTTTCAGAACCTCAGATGGTAGTAAGAGGCCTGAGCCAGTTGTTTTACTGCTTTAAGTAGTTCTTGCAGTTTTAATTTAAGCATCACAGATCAACAGAATTACTATAGTTTGAACCATTAATATATCTTTTTAATGGGGCTAATGCATTTGGTCTTGGCAAAAGTTTACAATTTTTGAACACAGAAATCAAGTTCCTAATTTTTGTTTTTATCAGATGGAAGTTTTACTGCTGTCGAGTCAATAACTACTGCAACTCCAACTGTCGCTGGACAACCTATGTCAACAACTTTGATGACTACTTCACATGGAATGTCCCATCACAGAACTACCTTGTAGGTGCTGGGAGTTACCACGACAACGGACGAGAGTAAGTGCTTTGTTTTCCGGTTTTCTATGAAAATCAGATACACAATGTCTATATTTAGCCAGTTTCAATCTAAAAGAGAAGTACTCACTCTAGTTGTTCCTCGGTTCAGTGATACAATACATAGTCTGGCATCAGGGTGGGGCAATGCAGGTGAATTATGGGGCCGAGAGTCCAACAGAGAAAGATGTGATTGGTAGATGGATTGCTGCTGTAATGATGGAGGGGTCTCATTGGCTGGTTTCTGATTAGTGTGGCGCCTGCTGTCTATTGCACCAGCTGTGCATAAGTCAGTGTCTGAGGTCACAGTGGCTCGTGTGGTAAAATGGTAAAATTAAAAAAAAAAACAAATTCAGTTTTACTGTTTGCACAAAAACAAACAACATTTTGCTTAATTGTATTTTATAATACAATTGTAATTACTTTGTAATTATGTTACTGAAGACTATTGATAACTGTCTGCATTGCTACAGGTACAGTTTTCAAACATTGTGAATGTCATAGAGAGGTGAAAGTTATGATATGAGTTTTGCATTGCATGGCTTTCTCTCTTAAATTTTTTAAGTTCATCCCCCTGGGTAAGTTACAAAAAATACAATAATGGACAGGCAGCTAAATTTATAATACGACGAATTGTGTTTTACAGGTGTTTTATGTTTTTCTTTGTGTATATCCTCAGGGATCGTCGATGGAGATTTTACTACTGCACCAGAAACACGTGTTGAGTCCATGAGGGTTGACCATGGAATGAGGGCTGACTAAGAAAAAAAAAACACTTATTTCTCAGAATTCAAGAGTCCAGATTACTGAAATGATTTCCTTACGAATTCTTTTTTCATACTTTGTTTGCAATTACCTAGTCTACTGTCTATTGATTTACTTTGTTTCTGGTCCTTCAGATTGTCATATTAAAATTATATCCAATAAAATAATGACCACTTTGCATCACTGAGGCTGCAAAGTTTCATTTTATTTCATGAAATATATGAAATATATGCCATCCTTCAACAGTATAACTCTCTTTTATCTTACTGATAGACTGCAATATATATACATTGTCACAATCTTTGGCAAATTGAACAACATTATAATGATGATTCTAATATAAATGCCAATGTCATTCACATGCGAAAAAAGGTACTGCGAAACATCCATTCCAAAGGTGGATAATAATTAAATACTTAGTCACTGGAAGTCATTATTTCTTTGGGGTCATAAACTACTCAGTGTCTGAGAAAAACATATGAATTCCCAATTTCATATGAACTAAACGATCATCAGGGAACACAATACAATGGCAAGTGTACTGTACCAACAAATACAGATATGCGCATACCTTAAATGTTTCATCTGAATATTCCGTCAGTAATGTTTTAATTTATGAGAGTAAAACACAAGTAGTTTAACTCATGAAATCCTCTTTTGTCATTTATGACAATGAACAAAAAAGACAGAGACACAAGCAGTCTGGGCGTTATCCAGCACTACTGCTCTTTTGGTCATTAAGCATAAGCTTTAAAGAAATCCAGCTGATCCTTTAGAACCTGAAGGCCTCCAGTATACCATCAAAATTAATCTCTCAAATCGCTATGTGATAAATAGCTCATTTCATAATGCAGAAATACAGTGACAGCCTGTAGTGTGGTGGCTAAGGTAACTGACTGGATCAAGCTCCGGTCTAGCCACAGTAAGAACACCATGCACTTCTGAGCAAAAGGCCTTAACCAAGCACTGCTCCCCGGGGGGATTGGTGTCCCTGGCTAGCCCAGTAAACTGTAAATTTCTTTGGATAAAAGTGTCAGCTAAATGACAATATAGTAAGCAGGGGTGTTGCTAGAATCTTGGCCCTGTACACAGGCAGGATCTGAGGGCCCCTCTATAATAAAAAAACATTCCCAGATTTTCATGGGCCCCTTCAAACCCTTGGGACCTGCATACTTAGTACCCTCTCCCCCCTCCCGGTGCTACGCCCCTAATGGTAAGTGAAAAAGCGCATGCTTTATCGCGGCCAGCAGATGGCGCTGTGGAGCCATCAGTGTCAGTTTATCCGCAAACTCCATTCATGCCTTCATGTGCACACTGTACACCCTCTGGTGTTTATGTATATGTAAACGTA